>OVAP01002810.1:0-18325 GCA_900406295.1 Aurinia saxatilis
AGAAGAGGGTTCTGGAAGGATGAAATGTTACTATGGTTAAAACAGGGAGAGACACTATCTATCCAAGCCGTTAGACAAAGGGAATCTTGTAGTACTTAAGGAGTAGGTGAGGAGAGAGTTGGGACATATTTGTAATCTTGTGGTCTTTAGGGGAGGGGAGAGACTCCATTAAACCTTTCTCTCAAGATTGTACCTTTCTTATTTTCATCTATCAAGAGTAATATTCAGTTCATTCTCTGTTCTTATTACAAATTGCTACACAAAGATACTTTAAGGTATCAGATACTTATCGGATAGCTAAACTAATGGGAGTGCTCTTACAAAATACATTTCCATGGGAAATATCTCTTCCCCTCTATACATTACTACTATATACCACTTTGTTTAATCCTAAAATTCTTTAATAATACCACTCCCCTCTACGTATAATCTACTTGCTTCTACTACTTTGATTTAGTTGAGCCAGTGGACAAAAAACCATCGTCTCCCTTACGTGATGTCTTCTCCTGCCAGTCGTCCATGCTTGTGCTGTCTGTGCTACAAGAATATTCATCTAGGTTGCTGTCACTTAATGACTCATTTTCCAAAATTCTCTTTAGCCTCTGGAAACTAGAATAAAACGACTGTATGTTGCCAGATTGGCCACCACTAGAAGACCGCACAGCATTTGAAGTGGACACAAGTCGTGGTGTTGATGGGATAGTTTCCTTGTTAGTTTTAGGTACCGGCATGCTGCGTTTTCTATTTGATGCACAAGCTAATCTTGGGGGCATTGGAGAGCACCTTGCGTAGAACAACATATACGCACCCTTTGTTAAGATCCCTTCAACCTCAGAAGTTACCACCGTGCTATCATTAGCCTTGAACCACATGTTTTGACTGTTTTTAATATAGCAGACATAGTGACCAGAAAATGCCGCATTCTTTACATCCAAGTGAACAATAACTCCATAGAGTTTGTAGTCATGTGATTCGTCACTTCGTCCACTGACATATGGAGCCAAATCTAGAGTTTCTGGAAACCTGATCAACTTATTGAGCTTCCCGAATTTCCCTGGCTGGAATCGTTTTAGAGCAATTGTAAGAACATTCGGAGGCTCCATAATTTTTAGCTTCTTTTTGGCCCTCTCGTAGGACTTACACCTGCTACAAAAGTATTTATTTTCTCCGTTCAAAACCTCAGTACTTGTAAACCGACGCAAAGCATCATCTAAGGTGCTAATGTCCCCATCAATCTCAAGCGTCAGATCCATCATTTTCTCGCGCTGCTCAGAATTTCCTTGGCATTTCATGCACTTAATCTTTGATCGGAGGTATCCCCCAAATGTCAAACCAATTAGAGTTGTGTCTTCTAATTGTTTAGTCTTCGGCATATTATGTTCAGATGCCTTAATGGACACAGACTGCATTGTGTCGACAAGAAACCTAAGGAATTCATGTGCATCTTCTTGTTTCCCGTTCCCACGAAAGATTCCAGTATTCTGCAGCCGTAATAGCAACCAATTAGTAGACAGAGGAGACTTCCCTTCTCTAGCCTTTAAAACCAGGTCCTCAAACCCACATGTGAAGCACTGCTCTTTGTTTGGACATGCTCTAGAATGGAATTGCTGGAGGAAATATGTGGTGAGAGGAGGAGTGAACATCAGGCACTGGAAGACAACATTAGCAAAGCAGGTATTACCACCATTCATGAGGCCACAAGGCTTAAACTCAGCTTTATCCATATACAGCTTAACAAAGCTTTCATATGGAAAAAGCTCCTTATGGGCATGTCTTTCTGCCATCTTATTCTCAGCTGATGACTTTGGTCTAGTCCACAGGTCTCCAGCTTTCGGTACTGATGCCTTCAAACCGCTTCTTCCATGTTTCGCACCTAGCGGAGAAGGTTTCACCAAATCAGCACACTCACTAGTACATGAGGCCTTCGATGCCAAAACTTGAGCTTCCCCAACCTTTAAAGGGTTCAACATACTTCCACTTTCACTACTAGTTACCTTTGACTTCTGAAGGGTCACAGTGGACATAACACTAGTGTTCAAAGGACTTGGCACATCAGTGAAAGAGGAGGTTGACAATGAAATTTCAGATCTTTCAGCATTCCCTTCTCCTAAATTCACTTCGTCAGAAGAATTACCAGCCCCTAATACATCCCTAGGACCTTCTTCTAGAATCCTACTCCTATGCTCATGAACTTTAACAGCTGAGGTGTCTCTAGAGGAGGATTTACTAGGTCTACCAGAGTTAAAACTACCACGATTCTCACTTACACATTCTTCTGATCCAAGAGTCGTACCCCAGAAATCAGATGGGTCAGCTGATCCTGGATGCCTTTCCGTTACACCTGAGTGTAAACTATTTGACTGACTCTGGCTCTGCGCATCATCACCGCGAGGTTTATGCATGCTAAAATGAGTCGAATTGGCTGGGCTATGTACAGACTCAACCAAATGCAAAAATTTAGGCGACAGCAACGGAGCATCATCAACGGTACTACTGATGCAGGTTTCCTCTAACTCTGTTGAAACATGAGCATCATCAAGGGTACTACTGATGCAGGTTTCCTCTAAATCTGTTGAAACATGAGCATCATCAACGGTACTACTGACGCAGGTTTCGTCTAACTCTGTTGAAACATGAGCATCATCAATAGTATCAATGTAGGTTTCCTCTAACTCTGTTGAAACACGAGCATCATCAACGGTACTACTGACACAAGTTTCCTCTAACTCTACTTCAACATGAGCATCATCATCATGATGTAGGGACTCTGATCCGTCAGAATCAGTCGAACTAAAGCTATCACAAAGAGAAGTCTCATCACCAGAGTCATTACGAGGCGAGGAAGAGAAGCCAGAAAACGAGGATCCAGATGTTTCAGCAACAGAAACAGCTTCTTCTTCCTTATCTATAAGCTCATCATCTTTGTTATCAAGCAATAAAGTTTGAATAGGACGACATTCATCCTTGTGACCTTGTCGCCAGTGAATGATCTGACATTTCCCAGAACAATACCGAACAGATTTGCATCTAGAACATCGATGAGTGGCAGGAAAATAACACACAGGACAGTCGAAGGCACAATTAGAGACGACAGGAACAGAAGAACTAATAGAGGTCTCTTGTGTTCCTGTCTCTAGTGGTTCTGCCCTAGAAGACTCCTCTTCCCTAGCAGCCTCTAGTTCTGCCCTAGTAGCTTCCTCGGAGGCATGAATAAGAAGTCTTCTGATCTCCTCTCTTCTTCGAGCCGCGAGAATCCACTTCCGCCGGAGAAAGAAGGCGAAGAGAGGTGTAAAGATGGAGATCACAAGGACGAGACTCGAAATCCCTAGATCCCAATCAAGGAGCATTTATCTTCTTCTCTTCCAGATCTGAGCAGCAACCATAGATTTTTCAGCGACGTATTAGCGCAATTGATCGCCCACCAAATTACACAGGCCAATATGTTTTTTTTCCTTTTCCTTTTTCTTTTTCTTTTTCTTTGGGGTAAGAAAACCGATTTATTATGATTTTTTTTTTTTGTTTATAACCCCAATTTATACGTTCCAAAAATACAAGCGTTTTCTTCCTTTTTTTCCGAATCCTTTAAACTCTGGTTCTGTCATTTTCGTGTGTTTGGTCCACTTGGATACTTTGATCTTTTATGCAATTAGTTTCTTCCTATAAAACTTGGATTAATTGATAACAAAATGGGTATATTTATGTCATTTTACTATTACCACTAGTGCTATGTGTTATCGAAGAATTCGACTGAACAAAAAAAATTATCTATTCAACGACTGAATCGGTTTAGAAAGAATCAAAATCATTCATAAGATGAACCATCTTTTCTTTTCTTTTTCTGTCAAATGGAGGAGATTCCAAGAACTTGATTCTTTACAAAGCTGCAGGAGAGAGGAAGGAAGAAGAATACACAAGGAGCTTTTAAGTGTCTAAGAAGAAGAAAAATGTCTAAAGACTGATATATATTCGTGGCTAATGTCGTGTGACCGGGAGAAGCAGAGGGAAAAACCTTACAACACCCTTTGGTAGAGATCAGTTTTTTTCCTTTTTTTTGAATTAAGCTTCCACAGGTTCTTCAAGAACTACAACAGCAAAAGCATGTCAGAGTTTAAGGTTCGTATAAACATCACAAGGGAGAAAGGAAAAGAGCATAAACCTTTTCTCTTTGCTTGACTGTTTTCTGCATTTGCAACGACAGGTGCTTTTGTTGGCACATCAGGGAGATCCAGTTTCTCAGGTTCTTCAGGCACAAGTTCTGTCGTAGGCACTTCAGGCATATCTTCAACAATGAGCTTTAAACAAACACAAACAAAACATTATGCATCACAATTTGACTCAACTCAAGTTTACTAATCACAAACAAAACATTAGCTTTAAACAAACACAAACAAAATATTATGCATCACAATTTGACTCAATTCAAAGTTACTAATCACAAAGTGAATTATCCGAGAACCAAGAAAATCCCATTATGTAACATACCTGACTCTCTAGGTTGTCAAATTCTGCTAAGATCTCTTCTTCATCTTCTTCTGATAGTTTCTCACCCAAAATAGCACTCAGTTCCTACAATCCAAGTACATTAACAGTTAAATAAAGCAAAAAAGAATACTCAAGACTACCAAGGAAACAAAGAAAGATAAGCTAGGCTAATATACACATGCTATAAACTATGACCAAACCACATAAACAAAAAAGGTACACCAATGTTTATCATTAACTCACATCCTGATATGCCTTGGCCTCGGCAGTGTCATCCATTAGTTTTTGAACATCATCAAGATTGACCTCGCTCTGAATCGCCTTAATTGTGCTGTTTCCTTGCTTCAAGCTCTCAAACACTGCTTTCTGCTTGCTTGTAAGTTCGATATCTGCCAACTGAGTCATAACCACAGGTTTAAGAAAATGTATGTTAGATCTCTTTCAAGAGACAAAATCACTACTCAAAGGAGCCAAGAAAACTTCTGTCTGCATAGCAATCAGGTTATGCAACGGAAACAGTGAGACACTAAGAAGGGATCAAACGAAACTTACTTGTTGTTCGACATTGATGACCCACTGATCTACTTGCTTCAATAACTCTTCTTGCGTCCGCTTCTTCTTCAAGGCTAACAAAGCCCTGTCTTTTCGCTTCTCGCGTATTAAGTCTCTTGCAGCTTGCTTCTCGGCTTCAATAACTTTCTCAAGCTAATAAGAAGGGTTTAAGCAAAAGAAGGTAAAGCTTAAGACAACAAGAAAGAAACTGCAGACTCATACCACTTCTCAGCAATCAAACACACTCACTATCTAGCAATCAATAATAACATAACTAAACACTATGATAAAACATGACATAAGAATCACAATTTGGTTCCAAGACACATTCGATCCCCACACATTTGACAACATTGGAAGCAAACCCAAATCTTTGTACAAACCAAAACCTCAAAAAACATGACCTATTGGTGAATCAAATTACTCAATCACCCTTCAATCTCAGATTCCAGAAACAAAAAAAAACAATTCAAGCAAAATCAAGCCTCAGAAATGATAAAAAGGAAACAAGAACCTGTTGCTGATATTGACCAAGCTTACGCCTTTGGGTTTTGAGAGAGAGAATCGCTCGATCAACCTCCGTGATCTGTGGTTTCTTCACAAACAAATTCCCCATCTTTGATTTCAAATTAAGTCCAAACTCTTTTGTGTCCTTTTCTTTTCAAGTTGGAAACTTTGGATCACCAAAAGTCCCAAAACCACTACAAATCTCCAAAAAAAGATTCTGCCTTTAAAGTTTTAACCGCGCGTTTTCTCAAATCCACGTTTAGAAATCGCGCTCGCGAATCTGACAACTGTTACAAGCTCTAAAATTTAACAACACGCGCTACAAATCGCGCGTGATCGGTGAAACGCATTACATTGGAAATCGCGAAAAAGAGAAATTGGCGTTTCACTTTCCTTCACAACCTCTCTAAAATCCCTCTCAAAAAAGTCGAAATTTTTACAGAAGACGAGAAGTTGCTCCTACTACTATTAGGTAAGGTTTTTGTCTCTCGTTTTAACTTGATGTTGTTCTTTCTCAGTTTTTGTTCTGTTCGTACGACTTTAGTCTGTTTGGTCTGAAAGAGATTATCTCTGGTGTCTGTTTTTTTTTTGTTTTTGTTACATACAGTTCAAGAAGATGTCGTGGAGAGGAAAACGAAAAGACGAAGATGTCCGAGCATCAGATGACGAAGCGCCGGCTAAGAAAGTGGCAAAGCAAGCCGATTCCGACAGTGATGATGACGAGATCTTCATCTGCAATGTTAGTTCTTAACATTTATCTCTTGTATCTACTCTAGTAACAGTCAGTGTGTTAGGGCTTCGATTAAGTTATGGGTTTTGTTCAATTTAGGGGTTTGCTTAATTAGGGTTTATGAGTGTTTGGTTTTTACATTTTCAGTTGTCGAAGAATAGGAGAGTGACTGTGAAGAATTGGAATGGGAAGATTTGGATTAACATTCGTGAGTTCTATGTCAAAGACGGCAAGACTTTGCCCGGAAAGAAAGGTAAATTTGTGAATGTTGTTTCTCTTGTAAATTTGTGAATGTCTCACATTTCACCATTGCTAGTAATGTAATGTAATGTGTTTCTTCATATGTTAGTCTTGTGTTACTGTTTCTGCAATTTAGTCTGGAAAAGAGTAGCATTCGGCTGTTAATGATACTGTAACGGGCATTTTGCGGTCTGGCGGAATGTTTTTGTGGATATTGTAGTGCTGATACTATATTCGTTTAACATGAAAATGTTTACTAAAGATTTGCACTTTCTTATGACTGTTTCTATGAACAGCTAAATTAGTTATCTTTGTTATAATTTGTGCTGCCAAGATTATATTTTGATAAGTCTGTTATGTTTTGCAGGTATCACTTTAAGCGTTGATCAGGTAATTAACATTACCCTCCTAAATTTTATTGTTCTTCCACTAGTGTTTCACGCTTTGTTGTTTATCTTTGCTTTATTACTCATAATGTTCCACTTACAATTGCAGTGGAACACTCTTCGGAGCCACGCGGATGATATCGACAAGGCTCTTGGAGATTTTTCTTCTTAGGCTTTGAAGCTTGTATAATCTGTTGTAGTTAAGTTAAGCCGAGTAGAAGATGGCTTAGGTGTTTTTTGTTGTTTGAATCTTGCTTAAGTCTTGACAGGACTGTTCCATGTTCTGCAACTGTAATCTTCCTCACGTTATTTGGCCAAACGAATCTATCTATTTTGCTTTAGACAAGCTTTGGTTGTGGGGGCAGTTATACGCATTAAGAATTGTTACTCTTTGTTTCCTATCGGAATTACAATTTGTGATACATTGCAGGAATAGAAAAAGTATTCTTTGTTACAATTGAACAAAGATAGGTTTAAATGTTTACAGACACTTGACTGAGTGATGTCTTGTCTTGGACATTTGTCCTATAGAGCTGGGACACCGAGTGATCCCACATCAAGAACTCTATTCAAAATCTGCACCAACCAATCACGAAATGATATGTTTTTGATGATGAAGTAAGGGAAGAGATAGTGTGTTGATCTTACCTCACCAACCCTAGCATTTATTTTCAAAGGAACAATGTCATCAGCTCTTGTTTCGCCTATATTTACAATTGCAGTCATAGCACCAGCCTCATGAGCCGCCCTGCAAAAGCTTCTCAATGAGATGCAAACTCAAAATAGCCTGAGATTATATTCTCGCATATACCTGACAAGACGAAAAGCGGACATTGTCATTAAAGATGAACCCAACACGAGAAATGCATCACTCTGTTTGGCAACTTCCATTGCATGAGTAGCTCTATCCTTTGGGATATTGTCTCCAAAAAAGATCACCTTCAAAAAAATGCAAGCATAATAAGAAACAAAACCCTTATGCTTTGCCACTATCTCATGCCATGAAAGTGATCTTACATCGGGTTTCAGTACTCCTCCGCATTTTTCGCATACAGGTATATGAAAACCTTCTTCCCAAAACTTCTCGTCAATCTCGATATCACCATCAGGCCTTTGTTTCATGCCAAAGCTCTTCTCTGATCCTGGATCGCCATGATTAATGCTTTCTATTGCTTCTGCCCACTACAGTAGTAACAGTAACGTTGTAACTTTACTATATATACATTAAGTCACTTCTTTCGGATTATAGTATACACTGACCTTAGGATTGAGTGCTTTTAGTTGTTCCTGAAACAAGTCTCGGGGAAAAGAGAAACCACAATCCAGGCACATAACAGTATATACTGTGCCATGTAATTCAAGTGGATCACTTCCGGCACGATGATGCAACCTGAGAAGCTTCAAGCTTAGAGTCAACATCATTCTTTGCTTCCAACAGAGATCCCACAAAAGAGGAACTAATAAGAGTACCTATCAACATTTTGTGTAATCATAAAATCTATTCGTCCAGCTCTCTCTAGTGATGCTAAAGCAGTATGAGCTGGACCTGGTTGTGCTGCAGTGAACCGTCTCCATCCAGCATAACTCCTTGCCCAATACCTCCTGCGAGCTCGACTTGATCGAGTGAACTCCTGTGGAACAGAGGTTGTAGACAGTAGATTAAGACAACAATAAAATCCTTCAAAGTTTGCATTAAGTACTGTGAATATATTATAGATCTTGCCTTCGGATCACCTGATGAGTAATTGGTTTGAAACCAGAACTGTATGCTCCATTGGGACTGCACAAAATAATTTTACAAAATGAAAAAACGAGATGTCACCAAAGGTAACATGAGAATCATGATCAAGAATTCTGTAAAGATATTTGAGAATGCAAGCCAGTTTTAGACAATACAAATTGATCGAATGAATAAACATACTGACCTTCTGTAATCAGGAATCCCACATTCTGTACTAACCCCAGCTCCAGTCAAGATGGTGAGTTTCGAACTGCACGATAGAAGAAGAGAGCCATTAGATTAGATTCACAGATCATATAAGCTCACCTGTGAAAAAAGAATGTGTTAAGAAAATCAACCTTTGCTCAAATAACCGACACAACTTATGGATATCGTCCTTATGAGGAGGATCAGCATCAGGAACTATCTTTTTATCCCTCAGAAACCGTGGAGGCGCTTGTGATTCATTTCCCAAAGAACGACCAGGGATCGAAACACGACATGAAGTCCTCACAAACCGTCTGCATCCATTATACAGCATCACCATCTCTCCCCTTGACCTCATAGGTTGGCACAGCGGAAACAAATCTGAAAACAAAGAATACCTTTGTAACATTACCTCATTCCTTAAGGTAAATTAATGAATCAAAAAGATCAAGAAGAAGATTTCCATCAAGATTTTCTCATACTTGCCTGTAGGAACACTTCCAAAGACTCTTCGCATTGCCTAAATCGCAGACAGAAGAACAAAACACTCAAATTAACAATCAAAACTCAGGTAACCTTTCACCACATTATATATGAAATCAAAGTACAAAATTGTGAAAAGAAAAAACAGGTTAAATGCAATCACTTTCCAACATCAAAAGATTACATTTTCACCAGAAAATTTTATAAACGATGAATATGAATGCATATACACACATACAAAAGAAATTCCCGAAAATGTATTCAAAGAAAAAGATCTAACGAGAAATGGCACTATTAAAGTGTCACCGACAGTAAGCTCTATAACGAAACCAATAACTCTCCAGGAAACAGACAGGTTTTTCATAGACAATACGCACCTTGTTCCTCAGATGATGACTAAATTGAAAACAAAGAACATGGAAAAAAAAAACTGCTTTCTTATAGAGAAATTCACACAGGACAGAAGCTTACAGGACCGAATAACTGATGATGGGTAATCAAAACATGTTTACCTTGAGAGGTCGTTAATGGCGGATGCAACGAGATTTCTCGTGTTTTTAATTCAACTTTTGCGTTTTTATTTCTCCACAAGAAAAGACGAGGTGGCAAAAATCGGACGTTGGAAAATCATTCTTGGCTGAGTAAGTAGCCACGTTGCGCACTTATCCACCGTTAAATTGTTTCAGTGTACTAAACGGCGTCGTTAATGAGAGATTAAACAAAAACCCAATTGCCTGAAAAAAAAAACGAAACTCCGACAAGTCGCCACCGATCCCTCTTCGTCGACGACGATTTGTTAGCAATCTCCGACGTGAGCCTTCTTGCTTCATTTTCATATTGGTTTGGGGATTTGCGAATTTGTTACTATACTAGTACGATTGCTAACTTCGAAAATTTAAGGATGTAGCTTTTTTCAAATTAATCGATTCTGCTACAAATTTTGTTGCTTCTTTGATGGAATTTTCTTAAGAATTGGATTCACAATCTTTGGTTAGTCACTTTAAAGCAAATTCCAATCATTTTGGATGTGAACACTTACTAGTTACTAGGTAGTAGGAAATGGTTTTGCTTTGCTGTGTGTTTTGATGAGATAAATTGGGATTCTGTGTAGTTAGTTAATAGTATGAATGATTAAGAGATGTTAACTAATGATTATTACAGAGCTTGAAGATTACTTGAGTTGTGGAATAAAGAAGATGCCTCACAGAACAAGGCCTTTGACGGGACTCTTGCTTTTCACTGGAATAAACTTCGTTTTGGTGCAGACCATCACTCCTGTCTATGACTTTGTCTGCTTCTTTCCTTACTGGGAGAGAAGGGTATGTTTTATATTTTAACTCTAAAGAAAGATAATGACCACTTCATGTGTCTCCGATTTGTCTAGATCAACTCTCGTGGTTGATGATCATGGTTAACTAGTTCTGATGCTTGTGAGAGGGAAAAATGTAGTCTTTATCTCTCAAAGACTTGCTTTTGTTCATATAGCTTGCTCATAATCAGATGGTATCAGCTGCAAGTAGAACTAGTCATATTACTAAATCCTGACTCTGTTGTTAGCTAACTATTTGTTTCTCAGAAAGAGGTACAAGAGTTGATTATTGGTGCTAACGATCTTATTACAGTCGGTTATTTTGCAGAGGTAGCATGAAGTATACCTTGTATTTTTCATCATAGAAACTTGTAAATCAACAAACTAGATCGTAATTGTAACTACCATCAAGCGCTCAATACCTGACTAATAGAATTACATTTTCCTTCATAAGTATTTATTGCTATTGTTATCTTCCCTGTCTTCGAGTCTTACAATTTCGCTGACTAACATTAGTCTTTTGGTTTCTCTGATGTTTACATTGAATATCTATAGAGAGAACAAATCCGGCAGGAGCGTGAAGCGGCAGCCTTGTCATCAAACGGCACAAACTCAACACAGAAAGCTACTCAAGCATCTGTTGGATGACGAACTCTCTGCATCTTTTCAATATCCTAATCAGAATCTGTAAGAAACTAGTTATCATTTGATTCACATGTTACTGCTCATTTCTGCTCTGAATGTGGATTAGAGGCGATAGTAGCAAACCTTGAAACTTTCTGTGTTGTTTCCAGGCACGTGCCTTAATCTCAGATACTTTCAAAGGTTCTGATCAATTCCAATATCCAAGGACCCTACTTTTTTTTTATAAGTGAGAGAGAGTACTGAAAGGGGAATAATTTAAAGGAATTTTTTTGGGGTGGACAACTTAGTTTTACTATTGAAGAGATTCTCTTTTAAGCTAAATCATCCAAATTGCTCCTTTTCTTCACTTTATTATTTTAAAAATCACTGGAATGTCAGTGTCACTTTTATTCAAACTCCATTATACAATCACCATGTTTGTCTATTTGTCCATCTAAGTGCATATGTCTGAGAGCTGTTGGTTAGTTCATTTAGTATGTTAATATGATATCAGCTGCAAGTAAAACTAGCAGTTACATCAGATATGAGTTCTCTTCACGATTACTTAAATCAAGTCATATTACTAAATGCTGAGTCAGATAGTCATAGGTATTTAGATGAAAGTCTGTTACGCAGAGTGAGGTCATAGGAGTTGGCTCTTGGTGCTAACTATCTGCATAAGTAGCATGAAGTATACATCATTATTTTTCGTCATAAGAAATTGACAGATTTGATCATAATGTAACCATAGTAAACTAGTTCTGATACTTTGAGAGGGAAATGTAGCATCATTTCTGAAAGACTTGAATATCGGTATAGTCTGTCCATCTAAATGCAAGTCCTTGAAAGCTACTGTTTCGTTCATAGAGTCTGTTAATATGATATCAGCTGCAAGTAGAAGTATCACTAACATCTTAGATGAGTTCTTTTCTCGCTTAGTTTTGACTTAACGCAAGTCATATTACTAAATACTGAGTTGGTTAGCTAGCTATTCAGATGAAAGTATGTTTCTCAGAAAGAGGTCATAGGAGTTCGCTATGGTTCTAACTATCTTACGACAGTTGGCTATTTGCATAGGTAGCATGGAGTATACCTCGTAATTTTTGTCATAGAAACTGTAAATTTCCAAATTGGATAATGGTGTAATTATCATCACCGCTCAACACCTGAACTATTGTTCAAAAATACATTTGCCCGCATTTGCTGCAATCGTTTATTCCGCATCTTCGACTCACACATTGTCGCTGACTAACATTAGTGTTTCTGTTTTTTACATTGAATCTCTGTAGAGGGAGCATATCAGGCAGGAGGGTAAAGCGGCGGCTTTTTCATCAAACTGCAGAATTCAGCACAGAAAGCTACTCGAGCATCTTTTGGATGATGAGCTCTCTGCATCCTTTAATATCTTAATCAGAATCTGTAAGAAACTATCTACCCTCTGATTATTGGATATCTACATAACATGGGGAAGACATATTCACATGTTTTCTGGTCCGAATCTAGAGTAGATGCAATAGTAGCAAAGCTTGAAAGTTTTCGGTGTTGTTTGAGACGTGTGCCTTAATCATAGATACTTTCAAAGATTCTGATCATCTCCAAAATCCAAGGACCCTACTTCTTTTTGATAAGTGAGGTAGAGTATTAGAAAGGGGAATAATACATAGAATTTTTTGGGTGGACAGCTTAATTTTAATATTTAAGAGATTCTCTTTAAAGCTAAACCATCCAAATTGCTCCTTTCTAACTTCACTTACTATTTTAAAATCATTGAAAACGTACGTCATTTTCACTTTGATTCAAATTCCATTCTACCATCACCATGTGGTTTTAACACCTAATGCATCCATAGTAAAAGATCCAATATATAAGTTTTAGTGGGGTGGGGGTATGTTACGAGTCAATAACCAAGAATTCAGTTATAAAAAATTGTATTAAACATAGCATTTCATGTAGAAGCCGAAAAACAAACTACAAACTAATTAGTAGAGAAGAAAACACAGGGATTATATATATATATATATATATATATATAACATTTTTTAAAATTTTATTACAATGTTGAAATCATACGAAAGGCAAATTACATTATACACATTTTCAGTTTTATCCCAATTGCTTATATAAATAAACAATAAACTTTACACACCAACTTTCTTTTGTTCATGGTCCATTGTCATCATCCTCAGTATGTAGATTGGAAGGGTTTATAGACCTTAAGATCAAGCATTACTCCAGCGATTGAGCCAACTCCGGCGACTATGGAGATTACAAGACAAGCAACACTTAGCATCTGTAGACACACCCACCTTGTGCTCCATTTCTCGATCTTCCTCTGCTTGATGTACATCTCCACCGGAAAATAAACTGTCAAGGGCCAAAACCCTAACGCCCCTAAGATTCCGACCACGTCGTTGAAGAACGGCATAAGCATCGATATCACGGTGGTTAAAATGACAAAGCTACACCGGAAAACCACCCTGAAAACGTTTGATTTGTATGGAGACCTTAACCCGGGGATTTTGAATTCGAATTCCTTGGTGAGCAAGTTGTTGTCTGGATACCACTCCGAGACTGATTTTTCAGCAAAGGCAAAGATGGGCTGAGAAAAGACTTGGTAAGCTCCGATGAGATGGACGACAATGGCGGCGTTGGCAATGTCGAGGAGCCAATACGGGTTGTAGAATCCGAAACCTGTGAGTAGGTTTCCTGGTGCTACATCTCCAAAGGCGGCATAACCCATTGAGCCACATAGCATGTAGAAGACTGTCGTGACGCCGATGCTGATTTTTGTTGCTTTCTTCATCGTTTTTGACTCAGCCGGTGGAGATCTTACAGTATCCTAAACACAAGAAACAAACTTAAAACCTCAATCTTTGGTGCCAAAAAATGTTTCTATACCTAAAAAGCTGAATCTTTTTCTTTTACCTGAATCTCGATTAAGACAACAGAGTATGAGTAAGCAAAGGCGATGTCTCCAAGAGCTTGAAAGCTTCTCCATATCTTCTGCGTTTGGGTCACTGTTCCTATGCTTATTCCAGTGAGACTTCCTTTGAAAACTCCATTCGCTGAGAGATTCAATTTCAAGTTTTAGTTTTTCCAATTCTTGTAAAGATTATTAGAGTCATTTGTAGTAAAATTCTCACCTGCAACTTGAACGATTCCGAGAGCTAGACCAATGGCAGAGTAAGTGAAAGACATAACAGCTGCTACAATGGAGATCCACCAAATCTGGTCGAAATCAGGAACCTGAGAGAGCAAGATCTCTGTCACACCAAATATGATCATGTACGGGTTGCTCGACATGTGACACGGGTCTTTTCCTCCGCTCTTGTGGAAACAGTTCGATCTCTTTATCGCCCTGCATGCATACATAATGATTATGTCATAATCCATCCAAAGTAAACAAAATGTTAGAACCTTGTTATATATCTAAAGAGTGTTTTCTTAAAGAAAACTTACATCATGCTTATAGATGCTGCTATTGTATATCCTATCGCGACACCGAAGAGATTTAAGTACTGAATGAGCCCACAAATCTTGAACTTGAACCCACCTATAAAGTAAACAAAGCATCTCAATACTAGGAAACAGAGCAAGAAACAGAGCATTTTTTAAGTGGATATCTTGTTACCGAGGATTGATCGAACCGCATCCATGTAAGTGTAGTTTCTCTTGCCGGACACTGCATCTCCAGTTCTGTAGCAGTCACTAAGAAGTGAAGAAGAGTAGAGAGTAACGAATGAGAACAATAGCATCACTGCAGGTCCAGCGATCCATCCGAGCTGTGCAATCGCCCAAGCCAATGACAGAACGCCCGAACCAATCACCGCGGTTATTATATGAGCGCTCGCGGTCCAAACAGTCCCTGGAAGATAAAACCGCGATTTATGTTTTGCGTTTCAGCATTTGCATTGGTAAAAGAAGACACTTTTGGTGTGACTAAGTATTTACCGGTTCTTTTGAGACGGCCATCATCGTCAAAGCATTTGAAAGCTGGTTGTGGAGGGACAACGTCATGGACGGCCGCGTCGAAGACTTGGTGGCCGTGGTGGTGGTGGTGATGGTGGTGGTTGGCGGCAGCGGTTTCACCCATCTGTTTATGATTAGTAAGAAACCAATGTTAGTTCACTCCCATAATAGTATTTTCTTTTACTAAAAGTCTATTTTGGGAAACGTTTTGTGCATGCATGTTTAATTTGGATAAATCAAACTAGTATTAACAAAATTTGATTATTGATGATTTAAAACTTTGTTGTTATATAAAAAGTGGTGTTTTAGATGATATATTTTCCAAGACACCCATGCATAATAATTATTGTTTACTAATAATAGAGTAGTTTTGAAGAATAACAAATGAGCTTAAAATTCTTAACATTATTAAAAACAAATGGACTTAAAGGATAATTAGAATATAAGTGACGTTCTAAACCATATATATATATATATATATATATATTTATATTTATATTTATATGAAACATGAATAGTGTGTGTAAAGAGTTACATATTATCTTAATTTTGTCATAAATGTTTTTAAGTTGAGCTGAGAAACTGAAAATTTGTGATAATATATAGAGCTTTAAGTATATATTTTCGAATTTAAAACCAATTTTTGGTCATAATCTGAAATAGATATAAGTAGAGGTGAAGAGAAATGTAGTAAGAGTACCTCCTCTTATTGAGAGCCTTAAGAGAATTAAAGACAAATATTATTACAAAGCTATGAACAAAGTAAGAAAGAAGAGCAAAATATATAGAAGTAATTAAGGAGATGGGTGATGATAGTAGTTGCTGCTGCGTTTGGATCTGTGTGTTTGGTGGTCCTCTTATATAAGCCACGAAAAGTGAATTAGCTAAAAATATATAAATGTTTTTGTGTAATGCACTTATTTCAATTTTGACAATATTTAGTTAAGTTGGTATTTTTCTTTTCTTCTCCACCATCGTTAGTGTAAGATGAATAAAATAAATAGGAGAGAATCAAGTTCTTGTTTTCTCCTCCGTACCTTTTAGTCACTCAGATATAAAATATTATTAAATTAATAAAAAGTTGAAAACAAACCATCATTAGTTTCAACACTCAAGTGTTCATAGATCTACAGCTTGCTAAGGATATACCTAATTTAGAATTAGAAAATTAGAAAGAATTTATGCCGACTTAAGGTGCTTAAAATAAAATATTATATCATATAGAATGTTCGTCAAGATGTTCCTCCCTAAATCGTGGAATCTCTTTCGGCATGCCACGCGTAGTTATCGGTAAGAAATTAGTCTAAACAAAAAGTAGAAACGTGAATTATGAGAGTTTAGTAGTTTCGAGAAAGATAGTTTTGTTCATGTACCTAAATATGAATATGAGATAAAAATCGTAGTAGTGATGAACAGAACCCACCCTAAGACTATCTCCAATAATCTTTTCATTAGTGTCTTTTTTTTTTTTTTCCTCATCAATACTAACTTATTGAAAATCAGAGTATTAGAATTACAAGATCAGAGACATACCTAATTAAGAAGATTTTTAAAACCAGCATAAAAATACCCTCTTTTTCTTCTCTCTAAAAAACTTTCTTCCAAAAACTTTTTCAGATCAAATTTTCGATTTTGATTGTCGGTGTCCGGCAATTTCACGGGCACCGTGCATGTGAATATCTTTCTGTTTTTTCTTTAGTTCTTTTTTTTTTGCTTTTGTTTCATCTTCGATATGATCGGTGTCAGTTTCGGCTCTTTTTATTTGTAAAATAAATTTTTAGCCGGTTTTATTTTTCGACTTAGTCGGATTTCTATCTGTTTTTTGTGTTCTTCTGTGGTGATTAATTTTCTCTTATTAGAAGAATAAGGCCGGATTTATATGGAGTATATTGGACTCTTGACCTTTTGATTCACTATAAAATAAATCTAAACCTTCACAACCTTTCTAAGGTTAAAGATCGGTTTTGTTTGAAGGAATTCCTTCAAGTTTGTGAATCAGGTTGATTCGGATGAGTTAATCACTTCTCCATCACCGGAGAACTCTGCAGAAGTAATGGATCTGAAGATTGGAGAGTCAGTTTTCTCCTGATCTGAAGAAGCTTTGCGCCGGTCCAGGTTATGTTTTGTGGCGGTGGTATGAAGTTTCTTCTACAACAATTATGTGTTAATTAGGTTAACGTGGTTCCATTTTTTTTTGCTTGCGTTTTGGGCTTATTTTCATTTGCAGAATTGTAATTTTGGGTTCATTTGTAGTCTTGCCCTTTGGACTTTTATGAATTCTAAGTTGACAAAAAAAAAGAATTACAAGGACAGAGCACCCAAATTTAACCCTAACACCAAACTCATTATGCTAACAAATCCAAAAAACCAACGAGAAATACTTTCATCTACACTCCCTCAACCTCGCATCTCTTTGTGTAAAATACTATTTAACCAAGCAGGAGCACCATCCGCCACGTACAAATGAACTCTCCTAAAAACCGCACTCTTCGCAATAGCAGGAGAACTAGCATTACACGAAGGAGATTCATACCCAACTGACCATCTATCTTGTTGCATAACTTGCACGCTCATATCTTCCACTCGTAGCTCCAATACTAGCCAATCTTTAGGCTTCAACAACGACTTGACAATGCTTGGTGTATTTGCCACAAAACACACTTTATTAAAAGTTTAAAACGCAAGCTTTTGATAGACTCAAATGCCCATTTCCACCCTGTTATCTCTACCTTCATCTCCGTATCAATCCCAGTGAATGATCTTCTACTATGAAGCAACACACGAACATTGTAATCTCTTAATAACCACGCCATCCCCGCTGCCCGTTTAGCTTCATATAACTCCGATGTTGCATTTAACTTCCTCAAAAGATGGTGGAACCCAAACAGCATGTTGTTTAGTTAACACCACATCCGCATCACGCATCTGCTCTTGAACCACTCTCCATTCAGCTGCTTCTTTGATAGCTTTCTTCACAATACTCGAACATGGAGAAGACTTATTTTCAAAGATAATCATATTCCTATTTTTCCAAAGATTCCATAAAACCCATGGAGGAGAGCCTGTTGTCACGCCCGTACTTTGGTACGTCGTGACTTGTCATGTTGCTTCCGGAT
>OVAP01002811.1:0-18317 GCA_900406295.1 Aurinia saxatilis
TTAGACCATTACGAATTCTTTATGAGTCTATAGTCACATGGTCCAACACTTAATGTCTAAATAGGCAGTTTTTCCTAGTATATATTATGGGTTTTCATATATGCAGGATTTTTTAAACAATCAGGTGTACAAAATGGAAAACAAAATATCTGGTAAGATTTAAAAATGATTTTTACACTGTACATGGAAATCTAACCTCTTTCAAACCACATGTATACTCTGTTTCTTTCTTGTTTATATGCAGATATGTGTAAGAACGTCGGAGAAAAGAGACCGACGCAATCTACCAATCATTTATGAAGACTGATGAACGAGAATGCCATTACTTAAAACATGCATGGTGATTTCAAAGAGAATGATTCAACTATTGAAAAGTTCATCAAAACCTAGTTAAAGGTCGTGCCTTGTTATATGGTTAAAGTTTTGGATTCAAAAAAAAAGAAAAAAAAATATATATTTCAGGCTTAATGATTCATAGTTGTGTAATAATAAAGACACAAAGGAAATTAGGGATCAATGTGGAAAGAGTGGAAGACGTTTACAGGAGTTTGAGTCATATTTTACGACTTTTAAGGGGGTGTATTGGATCATGATTTTGAAATGGTTTGATGTTTAATGAGGTTTTGGAGAGTTTTGATGATTTCGAGGAGTTTTGATGAAATCACCTTAAATTCCATATAAAACTATGTGATTTGAGTATTTCCATTTTTAACTAAGAAACTCATCCAACACACTCTAAAATCACTTAAACCTAAATAATTAAAATATTTCTAATAATACCGAATTTGATGGTATTTGTTAGAATCACTTGTCCAATAACACTGAGCTTTAGAAGGTTATAAGAAATACATGTTCCAATAACACTAAATTTGTCAAACTACACAAAATCACTCTAAATCCATGATCCAATACACTCTTAGATTCCCAAAAAAGAATCTAAGTCCGGGGCAGAAATAAAGTAAAAGTTAAGAAGAAAGTGATTGGAGACTATGCCATCAAGTGATCTGTTCTCTTTTGCATCCTTTTGAAGTACGATAACCCTTAAACATGTTATCTACAAACCTAGCATCGTTTACCTTAGCCAATATTCTCTGATAAGAAAGCACATGCAATAAACTAATGAATGTAAAAAGTCAAATTTTGCTGAAGTTGAGATGCTTGCAGGTTGGGATCTTGTTGGGAGAGATGTGGTGTTGGTACGAAGCGAGAGACTTTGAGCGAGCTTGTTTTAATTACAATCACGAAATTGCAGCCTCAAAGCTATGATCACAAGTAAGCGAATTCCTAAACTTTCAAACTTATTTTCTTTTCTTGGCCTCTTGTTTGTTCGAGGACGAACAAAGTTAAGTCTGGCGGATATGATAGATACGATATTTTACTGCTTTTTAGTATAATTTTTAGTGTTTTTTCTAACGAAAGCGAAGAAACCACATATGAAGCTGGTGCTTTTAACCTTTTTGTGTTTTCAAAGTGTTTTTGAGAAAACAAGGCTTTTAGGTGCTTAAATAGGTAATTTTCTCCAAAGACAGCTATCCAACACAAGAGGTCAGACCCAAATGAAGATGTTATACATTTTAAGTCAAACTAAAGTTTTAAAACAAATGATATATTGCGTTTTAAGTCTTTCTAACCGTTGTTTTTTTAGTGTTTTTCCAGTCTTTTCAGGTCTAGATTATGCAATAATGAGGTAATGTTCTAGGGAGCATGGATTTGAGAGCAAGCAAGCAAAGGACAATGAAGCACAAAACGATCAAACAAGCTCAGAACGATCGTTCTACCATAACTCTTTTTCGCAGAATGATCGTTCCAAGTGCAGAACGATCGTTCCACACCCAAAACGATCGTTCTAACCCCCTTCGAGAGTTATTTTGGAAATAGTCATCACACGGATTTTGCGACTATAAATTGATCTTCTCCTCATTTTGGACGAACCCTAGTTCATTTTCAGAGCCTCCCCGCCTCCTTTACGGCCACATAACTCTTATTCCTTCTTTCATATGCTTTACTGTTTTGAAGATTTGGATTGAAATCTGTCTCTACACCATTGTTAAGAAGTGTTTTTAACCCTTTACTCCTGTTATTCCATTTCAATACAAGTATTGATCAGTTTTCAGTTATGTATATCTATATGCAATTTCCTTTGTGTTCTTTGATTATGAGTGAGTAGTCTTTTAGTTAGATCTACGGGAATCCATGGTGTGTTAGTCATTTAGCTAGATGCAAATAGGTTATCCTATGGAATCCTCCTCCTAGTGTTGCCTTAATGCCTAGACTAGTTTGATCACCTGGTCTATGATCGATTATAGGTTAGTATATTCATCAAAAGTGTAATAGATTGCTAGATAACACACTAGGAGAGCAAATTGTTCTTAGCCAATGAAAGTTGATGCTAAGGCAATTTGTGAACTTATCAAACATGTATTTAAATGCTTCCTTGCATTCTCTAGATCCATGTGAGAGTTTAGTGATACACAAAAGTTTACCATTTGTATTTAACTGCAAGAGCACATCTAAAGCGATGTAGTTCTTAGGGATCGAATCCACAAAGACCGATAAATTGCAAACTAAGACTAGACACTTATTTAAAAACTAGGATGAGTGAGTTTTTTATATAACTAACTACTGCAGAGAACAGAGAATAATGTGTGGGTTTAAGACAATTAAAAACAAGGTTAGGCCTTGGGAACTTCAGGTGGAGAATTTAAATTGTAGCCAGACGCGTAGAGTGTCGATCGACACCAATAGTGGTTTCGTTCGACACCGCACGGTTAAAGAAGATACCGAGCTTAATTCTAGAACATGAATAATATGTAAAGCAAACCAACTCTTTCGTTGTGAATATTATCTTAATCTAATTCCTAGCAAACCAAATCTCTTTGCGAATCCTAAGGAATGAAACCAGCAATGAGAACCTATTCAATTGTTCACAAGTTCCTAAGTCAAAACTCTTTGCACCTAGATAACTTGCTCTCCTAAGGTTAGTTCCAGCAATTATTAACACTCTCGTGTCTAATAATCTACCTATGATCTAGTTCAAGGGTAGCTAATCTATTAACTAGCAATGAGCACAAACCTAGAAGATGAATTAAGGGTTTAAACCAAATCTCTTTGCGAATCCTAAGGAATTAAACTAGCAATGAGAACCTATTCAATTGTTCACAAGTTTCTAAGCCAAATCTCTTTGCACCTAGATAACTTGATCTCCTAAGGTTAGTTCAAGCAATTATTAACACTATCGTGTCTAATAATCTACTTATGATCTAGTTCAAGGGTAGCTAATTTATGAACTAGCAATGAGCACAAACCTAGAAGATGAATCAAAGGTTTAAACCTAATTTAGACTTATGGCTAACAATTATTCATCTAAACCCTAAGAACCCTAAGCCTAACAAGAAAATTACTTATACATAGCCAAGCAAAACATCATGCAATATAATTGNGTCTAAGCCTAACAAGAGATCTACTCAGACATAGCTAAGCAAAACATCATGAAATTTAATTAAAAGCAATAAGATATCCAAGAGAAACAAAGGGGTTCAAGAAAATCTCTTTCCCTAAAAACTCTCTCAAAATAAATTAAAGTATAAGCCTAAACAATGGCCAAAACCTAGTATTTATATGCAAAAAAATGTATGCCCCTTGGCTAAAATAAGGAAAGCTCGATATTCCTTTTTTCCGAATGAGAATTGAGAATTTCTTTTTTTGCCCGCCAGAATGACATGTCTTCACTAAAACTGTCATATATCCTCAACCAATAACCAGTTGGAGTTGAAACCACCGTCAAAGTGAAGCTAACTCAATTTCCTATGTCGTGTCAAAATGTGAGATTAAAATTCCTACGGAAAGACCTTCGTCTGGCATATCTTTAAAACACCTCAGACTGCTTCTGCATTGTCATTCCACTTATTTGCTTCCTTTTACTCCATAATTTCTCCTTGATTCACCGATTGAACAAAACTCGTCCATGAACCTAAAACGACTCATTTGAAATCTAATAATAATAATATAAACCCGATAAAATAAATAAATATATGTTTATTAGCATAAAAACCAGTAAAATATGGGATATATCATTTAGGTATCTAGAATGCATTGAAAAGTTATTGATGTCACAAAAGTGGATCAATTATAATTCTGTGTTTGAGTTGAGGACAAGTTAAAATAGAACATGAATAGTCATCAAGTTTGCTTGCATTTCCTAAGATTTTCCCTAGGTCTAGCGCTTTTTACATTATTGAATTAAACTCCTTAGCAAAATTAGAAAACAACCCTTTTATTTGATTATGTTTGCTGAATTTAAATAATCTTGATTTCTATAGTGTAAACTTGGGAGTTTGTGGTTTGATCCTAGCTATACTACAATATCGTTGTTGATAGGTAGTCAAGGATTTTATCTTAATAGGTTTTTACAGCTTATCAACAGCCAAGCCACGTAAAGCAGCTGCCACAAGGGCTTGGAATCAAGTCATTCAACCTCATAGCCAAGGAGAAAATGTCTAATCATTGAAGAGATCTCTTTTTGAAGCCCAACATGTATTAAGGCTCATTCGATCGAATTGGCTTCCTAGAATCGATCGAATAGAGGAGGATAAATACAAAAAAGCTTCTGGAACCATCCCAAGATATCCAGTTGGTATTCAAGAGCCCCAGGAATCATTTGAAGATATTCAATAGTTATCCAACATACTTTTTTGGATAAGATTCGATCGAATTTCCTTAGACTCGATCGAATCATAAGGATAAATCCAAACTTTTTGGATCCTTATCTCTAAATCAACTCCTTTTTCACTCAACTTCTCAACCGACCTCTCTCTATCATAAATAGCATAGAGCCACAACCAGAAGAAGACACACACTTTCAAAGCTTCCAGGCGAACCGACTCACTAATTTTCATAATATTCTCTTTTTTCCTTCATTTCTGAGTTTCTATTTAAAAGTGTCGTTAAAGGGAGAGGTTTCGTTACAATCTCCCAAAGTCTTGATAAAACAAAACTTGGATCACTAGCTGGTCTAAGAACCTCTCTAGCTAATCCGAGATAGTGTGGAAGGTAGATGTGGGTCGAGGTTCGCCACTCAAGGCCGCGAAAACCATAAAAAGAGTGTTCAAAATCTGGGATTGATTTGTATTATATATTTTGTTGATCAGTCTTGGATATGAATTGTATTTTCATGACTGCATCAGATTTTCAGCCCTTGTCTTCTGATTGATATGATACCATTTTTTATCTGCTTTCATATTTATTATCAGAATGTCTAAGTAGTTACTTTGTAATGAATATGGTTTGTTCAAGGGAATCATGGTTTGATAGATTGGCAATACAGTTTATGGCATGACTAGTTATAACTTACATTCTTATCAGGGAACTTATCTTTATTTATATTAACTGCGACTAAGAAACCATTATAGTATATTAACCTGAAAACTGATTTTGAAAACTCTCATGTCCACTCTTGGTTGAGCACTTGATTTCTTGAATTTAAGGACTAAATTAGGGACCGAATGGGCGAATAAATATTTTATATAAACCTGGAACTCGTTAATCTAGACCGGCTAAGCCTAACAAAGGATAGTTGAAATAACGATTTCAAGTTCTATAGATTTTCTAGAAGGTTTGCATAACTACTACCATGAATAATTCACACTATGATCCCTACGACATTCCTGACTTTCTAACGCCTTTATTTATTTATTCAACTTAAGTTTTCTTTTATTTTTTAGATTACATGTGATATCATTCGATCGATTGCTTATGTGTTTGATTGAACATCACGTGATTCGATCAATTATTAATTCATTCGTTCGAATTTGTCTCACATAAACCATTTATTGATGCTTAGCTCGAGTGAATTCAAGTTTTCTACTGCATGCACTTTCTCTATGTGGATTCGACCCCTCAATACGAATGCGGATGCATCTGCGCTTGCATGAAATATTTTAGGTGAAAACTTATTCCCCATCAAGGATGATACTCTTGTTCTGAAGAAGTTGAGTCAATCAATCATGTTATCTTTACATGTCCTGCTTCTCGCCAGATATGGGCTTTATCGAATGTCCCTTCTCCACAATATGGGTTAGTTACTCTATCTTCGACAACATTTCTCATTTGATAATCATCTCGAAAAATTTAGACGTGCCTGAAGAAATTAGTGTGGCAACTCTCTCATATTCGAAAGGTGTCGTTTTACTGCTATGGAGACCGTAGAGAAGGCGTATGATGACTCGAGAAAATTTATGGCTTTAAGTATAAGAAAACATAGTAGTGTTACTCAACAAAAATGTATCACTAATGAAGTTTGGAAACCTCCGATATGGAACTTTTAAAGTGTATCATGGGTTTGGTCTGGTCTAAAACAAATAGTATGGTAGGTGTGGCGTGGATATAGCGGGATGAGGCTGGTGGTGTGCTTCTTCATAGCAGTCGGGCTTATACACAAGTTTTTTCTAAGACGCAAACAAACTTTCTATGCTGGGAATGGACTCTTGAAAGCATGCAAAGCCTACATAAACCTCACACCACCTTTGCTTTCTCGCATATGGATACACTTAAAGCTTTGAATGAGACTTCAAGATGGCTAGCTTTACACGGATTCCTCTGTCCCTTGTTAGACATTGCCAAGGAAAAAATAGATTGTGACCTCTTGTTTAAGCCAACAAAATGTAATAGTGTGACCAACACAATAATGAAGAGTGTGATTGAAGACTTATGGTTGAACTCGTATGTAGCCGCATGTGCACCTTGATGCTTATGTGGCTTGACCCGAGCTGAATGTCCAGTAAGTTAATGGTTAGCCCGATGTCCCGATGCTCTGTTTCTCGTCTTCATTTTCTCGAGCATGTGCTTTAAGGCCTCATTTCCTTTGTCTTGTTTTCTTTCTTGGTTTTCGTTTGTTTCTCTTCTTTATGAAGATTTTTTCATGTAGACATTACAATCTCTTTGATGGAATGAATCAGTTTATAGTGAAAAAAGAGAAGATATTGGATTTCTTTATTTTATTTTTTGTCACAAGATAAATTTTATTAGATATGATAACATGGCATGAAGCCTTACACACTAACTACGGTCACCCAATCAATAAGAAGGTAACAAAAAACCAAAAAATTGTTAATCGGCTTTATATCAGACTAGATTACTTGCCCGCACCTTGTGTGGACTATGATTTTTATTTTATGTTATATTAAATAAAAAATGACTAATTAAAATGAAGAATTGTAAGGAATTAAGAAGATATGTTTATGTTTGGCCAAACTACATAGCCGAATCCTACAATGTTTCGCATAAACGTGATGAGAGCACCAACATTTAATCTCAAATTATGCTTTAATAAACTTGAGATGTTTACGTTGTTCAAGTAGCCCTCGGGAATCAACACGTGCGAGAAATAAACGGCCCATTTTGTTTTTCTATATCACCCCATGTATCCTTGCTGGGGCACTGCGGGAAGTGAAATAAAAAACACACCCGTATGGATCACCAAATCATATTATGTTTTAGCTATAACACAATATTTTTTATGTAAGAAGTATTCATAAGCTTGTATAAAATATGTAAAAGGAATTCATAAATATTTAGATTTAGTTTTGAGGGTTTATGATTTAATTTTGAATATTTAAAAATTAATTCAAGTTTAATAGTATTTTTGGAACATTCAAATCTTTAATGGTATTTTCGGAAAATAAAATTTTTAGTGGTACTTTTTGGAACTACCACTCTAAATGATGGTATTTTGGAGATTCTCCCATTTTCTAATTAATAATCAACCAATTGGAGTGATGACATAATTTTGCAGATTAATAACTAATGTCTAATTCTATGAAAATGATTAATGTAAAGAATTAGACGCTACTGATTAATATGGACCATAATCTAGTAAAAATATAAACGGACAAAATCTAGCAAAATAAATCATGAGTATTGAAATAATTTCAACGCTTACACCAAATCCTCTCTATGCTCCCGAATGTTTGATTCACAACAAACATTCCTCAAAAACCCAATCTGTCCACAAAAGTCCAATAAACAGCGAGCCCATTAAGTCTGAAAAACTTCTACATCAATCTGCAACAATTTTTTACCAAAACAGAGCAAGACCAGTCAACAAAGATTATTTGGATCCTACAGCTCACAAAATCTCTATTTCTAACAAATTTAGTTGTCTTGGATCAAGTACCATTGAGTGTAGATGAGACATCTGGCTAGATCTCTGTCGTTGATTATCTTTATAAATAAACAACGATGCAATCAGAAGAAAGTTAAGAAAGGGATGATACAATTGGTCATCTTCTTCATCGTTTAGCTCTTTGAGCTTCTTATCTCTTTCTACTTTCACGAGAGAAACTTCTTAGTAGTTTGACTGATTCAACTACCCCCAACCAGATGATACCTCGAGATCCAAATTCTTTACACTCGAAAACCATTTTGTTTTTTCTCCCCATCTCTATATGTTCCTCCTTCACATATTTAAAACAAAAACGAATCAATTCAAAGAAAACTAAATAATCTACACTCTTAAAAGCTCTCTTGATCAAAGGCATAGTCTAACTCATGTAAGGAGAAGTTCATGTCTCTACGGTAAAAAAGTGTTGCAGAAGGGGCAAGGAAAGGAGGAAGTGGATTTGCAATTATGGCTTTTTGTTTGAGATAGTTTGATAACTATCGTTGATCCTTCTTAGAGGAATTGCAGATTCTCGATTCAACTTGACATTTCTCATTCATCTTCTTCAGTTCACGTAGCTTTCCTTGTTCAAAATCTCGGTCTCGACTTCTTCTCTCAAATCAAAATCCATCTTTGCCTTCTCCAACTTACCCAACTTCTCACGAGTGCTCTCTTCTTTACAGTCACGCTTTAGAAATCTTTAGAAACTCTACCTAATCATGAAAATAAAGCGTCTCAAAATTGCCATCCCACAAAAACAGAAGCTAAAGAAACAAAAACAATATAGAACCAATATATTCTATATACGCCCCACCTCTTCATTGCTTGTTTAGCTATGGAGAGTTTCGTGTGTAGTTTGAAGATTGATGCATGATCCGTTTGAGGCATCGAATGTTATATTCTGGTGCAAATCAAGCATTGAAAGCTCTAACAGCTTTGTAAAAGCACAAAAAAGGTAAACATACACATGTTCAGGGATTAATAGCATCAACATCTCGATACAGGTAAAGCAAGCATATGTGTTTTCTTGTTAGATTACTTGACCACCCTCTGAATATCTGCCAACTTATGTTTCGACTTCTGAAAAAACATAAAACATATAAATATCACTAAACACGGCTAATATGACTTTGCATCGATATAATAAAATTTCACAAACATTCATACCTTTGAATCTGGACTATAAGCTTTCTTTACACTAAAAAACTATTTTGTTTTTCTCCCCATCTCTATATGTTCCTCCTTCACATATTCAAAAAAAAAGGAATAAATTCAAAGAAAACTAAATAATCTACACACTTAAAAGCTCTCTTAATTAAAGGCATAGTTGGGGGGTCGGATTCCACCCCCTCAGATTGATAGCATGAAACGGTTAAGTGTTCTCCGCAAAACACGAGAGTCAACTACAACTTGGTATTGATCCAAACACTAAGGCATTGCAAGGATAGATTGCTCGTGGCCATAGAGCAATCATAACCAGCATCCTTTACGATAACTATAAAAAAAACTTAGCCTTTCGATCACTTGATCTTTCAAACATGAAATTGGACAAACGAGGCTTCGATTTCATACGAAACTGTTTTCGGAGGCCGAAACTGTTTCCGGAGTCCGAAGCTATTTTCGGAGGCCGAAACTGTCTTCGGAGGCCAAAACTGTTTCCGGAGTCCGAAGCTATTTTCGGAGGCCGAAATTGTCTTCGGAGGCCGAAACTGTCTTCGGAGGACAAAAAATGGCTCTACGGGTCGCCTCTAACCATGAGAGCTTTGAACCGCGACCCGTGAAGCACAACAAAGTCATTTCGCGACCCGTGAACATGTACGAGTCGCGTTTCGTCATGCTTCGCATGGTCCGCGATCCGTGAAGCTTCAGGGGTCACCTATCGCAAACTAAAACCTTCCGATAACTCAATTTCCTCTGAAACTTGTTCTTTCGATCATATGAACATGACACAAAGCCATAAAGAAGATAAGCCTCGACAAAGCGACACAACAGAAGAAACTAGCGACCTGTGCATGAGCCACGGGTTGCGACTCATCCGAACGAACCATTCCGCGACCCGTGAACGTCCACGGGTCGCGGTTCATCGCGTCCGAAGAATTCCGCGACCCGTGGAACGTTCACGGGTCGCGGTTCGTCTCGTTGAGTCCATTCCGCGACCTGTGAATGTCCACGGGTCGCGGTTTATCAAGTCTGAAGAGTTCCGCGACCCGTTGAACGTTCACGGTTCGCGGTTCATTTCGTCGAGTCGATTCCGCAACCCGTGAACGTCCACGGGTCGCGGTTCATCGTGTCTGATAAGTTCCACGACCCGTGGAACACACATGGGTCACCTAACACATTCTCAATGTCATCCGTGATCACGACAAGTCGGAATGACTTAGAATGTGTATCAACTCCCTTCCGTGGATCCTATCAAAGAAAATAACTAAGTTCCATCGAGAACTAAAGATCCACGATGAACATTTTATCACATGATCGACAAAGATCAATGTGGGTATACTCTTTTTCCCTTGTTAAGGTTGTCTCCCAAGTGGTTTCCTTGCTAAGGTTTTTAACGAGGTAATCATCCGAACACTTACGACTTACGAGTCTAACAACATTCTTGACAAGCTAAACGGCCCAATACTTCTTTAACGGGCCAACCACCGCATTTCAGACCAAGCAAAACCCTCCGTAAACCGACATACTAGAAGATTTGGGCACAATCTTACGAAAAAGGAAGTCTTCTAGGAGATTCGCGGAAGAATGGAAGAATATCAGAGAAAAGGAAGGTGTATCGAAGGATATCAGAGGAAAAGAAACTAACCGAGATTTTGTCGGCAGAGAAAGGAAAGATGGCCCGAAACGAGAAGAAAAAGCCCATGGTCGTATGACGGTTTATCTTTGAACTTTTCAGAACTTTTTGTGGCTGCAAGAGACCTTAGCATACTATCAATAAAAGTCTAGCTTTTAACCTTTGTTTTTGCCCTCCATTCTTAGTTTGTTTCTTTCTTTGCTTTCGTGTTCGCAAGTGGTTCATACAATAAGATAGTCGACGATCCCTTAAAAGTTTTGTTAGACAAGTTTTGTGGTTGTGTGAATTTCGGTACACATAATTTGGCGCCGACTGTGGGGACCTCATCGACTGTTCCACACGAAGAATCACTCGTAACCTACGACGTACATGGCAGGGGAAGAGCAAACTACCCAGCAATCTATCCCGGCCGGATCCATGGTGACTCCACAACAAAACGGAGGAATCAACAGCGGAAGCCATCCAGACAGTCCATCCATGCAGACTCCGCTCAACGGAGGAGGAGACAAAGTCGTCAATCCTCAAACTGGCTTCGCAGAAGTCAACACCTTGCTAAACGACCTGCTCACACGCTCCGTGAAGCAGGACAAAATCAACCAATCCATCAGGAACTCTCTGTCCGAAACCAACCTCGGAAAGCTTCGAGAAGGCTCTTTGGCTTACCACCTCTCGAGCCCACTAGGCAGACGATTCACAGGAATCCTGTCACTCAAACGGAGCAACCACAAGGGTCGGAGAGAACAATCGACCTCACCAAGGACACTCCGGTGATCAACAAGCAATCTCACGTTGAAGATGGTCGCTAGAAAGAAGCAAGTCCACCTCAGGACACTCAGCAACCAAAACATACTGAACAGCCTGGAGATCAAGGTGATGAAGTCTTCGAAGAGTACTCTGATGATGATCAGCTCGGAAAACACAAGAAAAAGATCCTCCAACTCAGGGAATCCTTCCGCAAAACAGAAGTTACTATCCAGGAAGTGCGATCGCAAATACACAAAGCAACTAGCCGCGCACCGGAAATCGACCGCTCGAAGAATCGCAGATGACTCCTTTCACCCGGAGGATCACGGAAGCTCGTATCCCTGATACCAAAAAAATTAGAATCCCATACTACAATGGGACGACTTATCCAAGAGAGCACTTGACATCCTTCCGCATCGCTATGAACAAGGCCAAATTCCCACGGGGATACGAAGACTCATGCTTCTGTCTCCTTTTCGTCGAGAATCTCAAAGGACCACCTCTACAATGGTTCTCTTGATTACCGAGAAACTCCATCGACAGCTTCCGAGAGCTTAACATGACCTTCCTCAAGAACTACTCTATCTTCATGGGGCAAAAGACAACCGACACGGACTTATGGTAGATCTCCCAAGGTCCAATGGACTCTCTCCGAACATACATCACCAAGTTCAAAACCCTCATATCGCAGGTCGAAGGCATGAGCGACCAGGCAGCACTTCGTGCTCTCAAGCAAGGTTTATGGTACGAGTCTGAATTTAGGAAGGAACTAGCATATCGGACCCCATCGACCATTGAAGATGCTTTGCACCTCGCTAACTCCTACATTGTGAATGAAGAGATGCAAATCCTCCGGGCCAAGCACGCACCAGCTCGCGCTCCGCGTCCTTCTCAACAACCCACCATTCAACAAAGCACGAGGAGGCCTCCTTCAGCATCCAAATACATCCATCATGAAGGTCCCGACTCACACAACTACGTGATCAACAATAGAGAGAGCAGCGATCAAGGATTCTCAAGGAATGTTGGACGTAGCGGAGACCGAGGCTCAAGACGCGGACGTGGCCGCTCGGAAGGATGGACAAGAAGTCGCACACGCTACGACGAGAACGCGTACTGCAATCTTCACCAAGCCAAAGGACACTCAACGCAAAACTGTAGGACCTTGGGTGCGGAACTCACCAAGAAACTTTGCTGGTCATCTCGGTAATACCGTCCACCTCAAAGACTTTATTGATGCAGGTGAAGATACTCCTAAGGAACAACCCCAAGCGGATAAGCAGAACAAGCGGAACAGGTCAGATGATGAGGATCACAATGATGGTTCACGCCAGCAAATCAATATGATCATGGATTGATCACAATATTGTCTTAAAACCGTCTCATCCATCAAGGCATTTCAGCAGAAAGCAGTAGCGGCATCCTTCCAGGCGTACACGCCCAGACATCCAGAATGCATCCTTTCCTTCACTGAAAAGGATGCCAAAGGAATCGATCAACCTCACAACGATCCTCTCGTCATCAAGCTCACCATTAACGACTTCGACACCGCTAGGATCCTAATTGATACAGGAAGCTCCATTAATGTTATCTTCAACGACACCTTACGCCGCATGCGAGTCGACCCTGCAGACATCACCATAGCTCCCCCAACCACTCACTGGATTTTCCGGAGAGACCGCAATGACTATCGGCACAGTCAACCTCCCAGTTCAAGCCGGAGGTGTTACAAAGATAGTCAAATTCTCGGTGGTCGACCATCAGCCGATCTGCAATGCAATCCTCGGAACACCTTGGCTAAGCTCAATGCGGGCAGTACCATCAACATACCATTTATGCTTGAAGTTTCCAGCACCCTCCGGAGTCAAGACCATATGGGGAAGTCAGAGGGAGTCGCGCATCTGTCTGCTAGCAGAGCACCAACACCGCAAGCCAAATCGGAACGATGACGTGGACGAGAAACCACTATAGAGACATAAGATGAAAGACCTACTTGAAGCATCCGACGGTCCAAGCACGGACAACCAGCCTCGAACCAACGCTTAGTCCAATATAAGCATTGACAATGAACTACGAGTTGACTTCATCCCTTTCGAGGGTATGTAGACAGCTCATCCTTGCGATAAGTTAAGTTGACCCCATCGATAAAAAGGGGAGGAGTAGGTGGGTACACTCCTATACTCCCAATCCATTTTTCACGGCAGCGTAAACTGTTTCGACAATAATTTATCGGACGGACAAAACCAAACATCACTATCCAGGTATGAAACAAACATTACATTTCTTGGATATTACGTAATACCTTGCATTATTTCGAGCATTTCCTGCAATATGTGGTACGCCCACAATTCACATGACATTTCGTAAACACCTTCGTGTCAACTATACACGCTGTCACGGTCATGGTAAGACCTTGGTGTCGAGTCTCTTTCGACGGGGAGAGAATCGGCACCGAGACCTTACTATGATCATTGCTATCTCGACATAGTCCCATTTGGGAGCTCCTAAAACGAAAACTATTGTCGAAGATACCGCGGAGCTAAATACCTCGTCACAGCTCACTCGAAAGTTCTAAAACTTTCGAGCGTATCAAAACGACACCATTGTTCCTGGCCCCAACAATGTAAACACCCGGGAACGTCTACACCTCTCAAGGTAAAGCGCGCGATGACTTGTTTATCAAAAGGATTCTTGCTAGAGAAAGAGTGAGGGTTTGGAAGAAACATCTCATCTTGAAAACCCAGTTTAACTGAACACTGGTCATCGACATCTCACGGGCACATCCTTCACGTAACGTCACAAGGTGGGATATTTGGTTTATGCATTTTCTCCGCAAAACGCACGATCACGTCGATCAAGTGACCCATCAAAACTCAAACTAATGCACTGGTCTTAAGAGTAAAAACCCATCGAGCATCAAGCATAACTATGCAAGCAATGCTCCAACGCACAATCACAAACCTTTGCTTTTCCACATTTACCGGTCATCTCACTGGTCCGCTCATCGAATGATCAACGAATGATTCAAAACAAATCATCATCCAACGATAATAATGTCGCGAGACATTCCGCGAGTAAAACCTCCGAAATCATTTGCTTTGCATAACCATGCAAGCAAAAACTTAGACTCGGAAACGACATTCGATGAACTCGATTCCTTATACCCAACAAAACATCTCGTTGGTCTATTCGTCTAATCAACAGTTCAAACATGATACTTAGTAAAAAAATTGTAATCTGCACATGAATGCAAAATCAGCTATGTCATATAACAAGCTACCATGCTCCAAAGCACCTCGAAGCCTAAATGGCAATACAAAAAGTTCAGGTCTTTGGATAAAGCCATCTATGCACATAAACGAGCGAGTTATCATACTCGTTTGAATTAAGTCTCAAAAGGCAACATTTGCCCAAGTTAAAGTCTTTGAATATAAAGAGAAGAAAGGAACTCCGACGACCTACTACGGAATCTCCTCAGCCGATGCATCATCAACCACTGGAACCTCGACCAACTCCGGCTCTTCACACGCTCTACACCAAATGGCTTGCATAGCCCATACATGTCCTCAATCAACTCGTTGACAAAGTTGTCGTACTCAGCATCTACACCGGCATAGGTCGAGCGAGTCTTGAGCATGTCACTCTTCAACCCGGCAAGAGTGGGCGGAGTCTCTCCCTGCAATGACTTGATCACCTGGTATGAGTTCTCCGTCTACATCAAGGAATCGCAAACGATTAACATTTCACATAAAAAACTCAAAGAATTCGGAGGATCAAGCAAAACACGAACCTGACAAAACTGACTCATCCTGTCGGAGAGCTCCTCCTTGAGCATAATCACCGTTGCACGAGCCTTCTCCGCAAGAAGAAGATACTCGCCGACAACATCCCTAAACCTTGACGACGTGAGATCCTCCGAAGTCGCCTTCTTCTTATTCCTAAGGGCACGCTTCTCCTCAGCTTTGGTCTTGGTCTCCCATTCTTGTGCCTCGGTCTCCAACCCCACAATCTTGTTAACCAGAAGAGACATGTCCTTTTCGTGGGACGCTTGGATGCTCCTAAGCTTGGCGTTCTCCTTCGATAACTCCGCGAAATCGGCCTCATAACCAAGTATCACATGGTTCATTTGAGCAATGAACTACAAAACAAGGATAAACATTAGTACACGAGCATCAAGAACATGTATGGAATAAAAGTGAAGCTACTTATGTTCGAGCCAGCGTGGGAAGCAGTCGAGTATCTCTCGTGATGTCGGAAAGACTCCATCGGAGGAAAGACATCTCCGTCCAAGACCATGCGAGAGAAGAACGTCGTCACCGCACCCTCAGTCGCACTCGGTAGTATCACGTCCTCCATAACATCTGAGGAAGCAACATCCTTCCTCGATCTCTTGCGAGGAGCAGCCTTCGAAGTCCATTGGTCCTTGAACGGCTTCGCAACAGCCTTGTCCTTGCTCGACTTCGAAACGTCCTTGGCAATGCCTTTGCCTTTAGAAGATTTCGGAGCAGCATCCACGACAGCCTTCTCCGAGTGCAAGGCAGCACCCTCATGCACGGTCGCGGGCGCGGGAGAGTGAACTTCCGAGCTACTAGCATTCCTCTCCTGTCAAAGCCTCTCCATCACCGTCATCCTTGATCTCACGACTTCCATTGTATCCTCTTAACGTTGCGGTGAGTCAAAACTGCCTCTCTGAAAGCGAGCGTTCTCGACATGTCTCAAGGTAAATGTCTTTACCCAATGAGTCGAATGCTTCCCCACTGCCGCAAACGTTTCCGGAATGTCTTCGCTAGCATGAAGGAGAATCGGACGATTTGCACATATACAAAACAACAAAGAGTTAGAAACCACCCAAGAGAAGAGAGATCGAAGATAAACAACCAAGACAAGAATATATATCGATAAAGCTACCTATACGTCTCCACCGAGACCTAATTCCACCGAGATATTCACTCTCGATCGAACAATGATCTCTCTTCACATAGAAGAATTTTTCTTCCCAACGGTGGATTCGCCCCGGAAGACCTCGGATGACTCTCCTTCTCGGGTTCCCGGCAATAACATATACATTCTTGTTACGATCGGGTTGGCGAACTTCTAGCACCTCGGAGAGAAATCCTACTCCGATGTCAAAACTGCACTCGATGTCGCGCACTAGGATTCCTACCAAGTGACGAATTCCGTTCGCAGTAAGTTGCGAAAAACACAAGTTGGATCTCTTCAAGAATTTGACAAACATCTCAGGAATCGGCAACCAAAGGAATCCCTCATAGAAGAAACTTCAATAGTTGTCTTAAACAACGTGTCAAGGTAACTAAACGATTTTTCGTTTTCGGAAACAAAAACGTTACGGCAGCATTCGAGATCATAATCCGCAAAATGACATTCTCGTCTCCGATAAACTACAATCGATGCCTCAAACGGATCATGCATCAATCTTCAAACTACACACGAAACTTTCCATAGCTAAACAAGCAATGAAGAGGTGGGGCCTAATTGTGGGGGTTCGGATTCCACCCCCGCAAATTGATAGCATGAAATGGTTAAGTGTTCACCGCAAAACACGAGAGTCAACATCAACTTGGTATTGATCCAAACACTAAGGCATTGCAAGGATAGATTGCTCGTGGCCATAGAGCAATCATAACCAGCATCCTTTACAATAAGTATCGGAAAACTTAGCCTTTCGATCACTTGATCTTTCAAACATGAAATCGGACAAACGAGGCTTCGATTTCATACGAAATTGTTTCTGGAGGCCGAAACTGTTTCCGGTGTCCGAAACTGTTTTAGAGGCCGAAACTGTTTTCAGAGGTCGAAACTGTCTTCGGAGGACAAAAACGGCTCTACGGGTCGCCTCTCAACATGAGAGCATTGAACTGCAACCCGTGAAGCACAGCAAAGTCATTTCGCGACCCGCGAACATGTACGGGTCGCGTTTCATCATGCTTCACATGATCTGCGACCTGTGAAGCTTCACGGGTCGCCTATCGCAAACTAAAACCTTCCGAGAACTCAATTTCCTCCGAACATGAAACAAAGCCATAAAGCCATAAAGAAGATAATCCTCGACGAAGCGACGCAACAGAAGAAACTCGCGATCCGTGCACGAGCTACGGGACGCGACTCATCCAAACGAACCATTCCGCAACCCGTGAACGTCCACTGGTCGCGGTTCATCGCGTCCGAAGAATTCCGCGACCCGTAGAACATTCACGGGTCGTGGTTCATCTCGTTGAGTCCATTCCATGACCCGTGAACGTCCATGGGTCGCGGTTCATCGCGTCCGAGGAGTTCCGCGACCCGTGGAACGTTCACGGGTCGCGGTTCATTTCGTCGAGTCAATTCCGAGACCCGTGAACATTGAAGGAAAGTTGTCATGAAATCACACTGTACGATTCAAACATGGTTGTTAAGGATCGAGATTGATATAGTCATGTGAACTGGGTAGTCATGATGCTTTGCTAGAAGCCGCTCATGATTTATGAGTTGTGAGAACTCATTGCCAGAATCACATGATCCTATAGGGTCACACACCTNAGGGTTTCAGGAATTGTTCCCTTATATAAGAGATATAGGGGCACGTTTTTCTATAGCCTCTTTCTGAGTTTTGAAGAACCCTAGCCC
>OVAP01002812.1:0-18316 GCA_900406295.1 Aurinia saxatilis
ACCATGTTTGAATCATACAGTGTGATTTCAGGACAACTTTCCTTCACAGTCTCCCTTACATAAGATAAAAACCAACTCTTTTCTCCTACAAAATGAGAACAAACAATGAACCAATCATCAAATCAAATTCATAGAGCCAATTCTCAAACCAAAACCCGAAATTTACCAAACCAAATGCACACAATCTACAGATCAAAGCAGAGAGGAGTGAACAAACAAAAAGACGCAACTTCAATAACTAAGAAACACCCACACAGATTTTTGCGTGAAACCCAGAGAATACTAGATCTAAACCTATACTTCAACCCCTTGATCAAAAGCTCAAAAATCAAGGAAGATGAACAAATCTCGAAGAAGCTATGCCTAGATTTTCTTTCGATTGAGATGAGAACAAAGAAATTAACACTTATGGAGAAGGGAATCATAAACCATGGAAGTAACAAGGCGAAGGAGGAAGAGTGGAGATGGAGCGCGAAGACGGCGGTTCCACCAAATCATCTTCTTTTCCCGTTTTTTTGTTAGAGAAGACGACCACGAAAATGAAATTTTATTTTGTAGGTATAAAAATTGGTATAATGTATATGGGTCGGGTTTATGATTCGGGTTCGATCAAATGGATGAGTTAAAAGTGGTTGAATCGTGTAAATAAACTCAACTTCTCAAACAAAACGGTAAAACACCCCAAATCTGAATTAAAAAAAAAATTAGAAAATTTTATTTATTTTGAAGAGTGTTTTAGCAAGAGAGTGTTTCAGAGATAGATCCAATTCAGTTTGCCAAACTTTCCTGTTATCCTATTTCCTTGTGGATCTGCAGTTTTGTAATCTAAGGCTGTCAAATTTGGAGGTCGATCTTCGACAAGTTGGATCATTTGGATGACGAGCAATTCTGGGAAAAGCACCGGTTCGTTCTTCTCGAGCATAAGTAATTGGATAGCTGGTTCGGCTACTGATAGAACAAAGAGCTCCGCCGAAGTCCTGGAGGAGGACCAACTGGTCTGTTCTAGCTCTTTCAAGTTTTGTAGAGTTTTTTTTTTGTTTTTTTGTCTGGATATATTCCTACCTAACTGAGTTTTACAAGTTAAACTGGTTGTTTGCAGGTATTAGTTCTGCAGCTTGGTCTACATAATAACTCAGAAAAAGCGAAAAGAAAAATCTTGATTATGGTTTCTCAATCCTCAGGTATTTTTCTTTGAATATAATTGATAATTGCAATTTCTAGCCATATAAAAAAAGTTTCTGTATTACAAAAAAAGTTAGCAAACTGTAATTGAAATGTGCGAATATTTTTGTACTAAAGTTATAGTTGAAATACAGAGGAGTTTTTAGTCACTGACGATCGAATCGGTTTAGTCGATATAGAAGTAAAGATCATATATAGCGTATATTTTGTTATCAGTTTCCCAAACTTTCTCCTCCTATGGTTATCATGTTTAGGTGTCTCTTCTATATCCTTGCATGTGGACGGGAAGATGACCGTGACTGGAAATCAGACAATGGATTTTACTCGGTTGGTAATGAAACTGAGAAGGCTCTGTAGCACCGAAATAGTTTCGGTTGAGAAAAGGAAGAAAGCCAAACCGAAGAAGGAAAGTTCTTATGAGCAACCGAAGATAGATAATCAAAATATGGGTATTGTTTCCTATTGGCGGCCTTGGGAGCTTCATGGAGGACAAGCGTTCGGAGATTCACTGTCAAGTATAAGTTTAGGTGACTCTTGTTCAGGGACCAGCTTTACATCCGATTCAGGCAAATCCACCAGCTTTACATCCGATTCAGGCATATGCATCACTACAACTGCCTACATGAGGAACCCAAACGATGACTGGTACTCCTTCTGTGAGTTCTTGAACTACCGCATGCGTCCATTGACTCTCTCTGGTTGCAGAGCTGAAGACGCAGTTGATTTTCTCCGCTTGAGGCAGACTTTGGGCGACTCCAAGGCGCGTGTTGACCGCCTCAGTGATGCATGTGAGGCGTACGGCATAAAACCAAATAATAATCCTTTTCGCAGCGTAGCTGTGACAACATATGTGAATGAGACGAGGGAGAAGACTGGAGAAACAGAGTGCATATTAGTTTTTTCGTTTAATGACAGCCCTGATGCCGAGGAAACATCTTTCATCGAAGTCATCGTGAAAGAGTTGCACGAGCTAGAGGTCACACCTTTGACATATAATCTATCAGGGAGAGAGAACCTGGATGCAGAGATGCTTGACAGATCTAGTGTTGGTATTATGGTAGTTTCAGCTAGTGTTGCTAGTAGTAGTCAGTCCTTGGATCATCTGGTTGCAATCATGGAACATTGGAAAGCAAAAGACTTTGTAATTATTCCGGTATATATTAAGTTAACACTTTTGGACGAACAGTATGAAGCAGTACGTCTGCAATATATGAGTTCTGTCCCCGCGGACAAAATTCAGAAATGGAAGGCGGCTATGACTGAAATGGCATCCATTGACGGACACCAGTGGACAAAGGGGTAAAGTGACTTCCCTTAGATGCTCCTTGACTCTTTATAAAATGTGGCACCTGTTTCTCTGGAAATATATCTAGGAAATTTCAAATGTGCTATAACATTATTTTAATTTTCTTATAGTGATGTTGATTCGGTAAGCCCATTTTCTTTTTCTTTGCAGGACTCAGTTTATGCTTGCCAAGGAAGTTGTAAGGAGCGCATGCTTAAGGCTATATTTGAAAAACAGCAAGAATGCAGTCAGAATCTTATCATTGTTAAATCATTCTCAGCCTTCAGATGCAGAAATTGAGGGAATCTGGGGAATGGCAGGGATAGGTAAGACATCTATTGCTAGAGAAATTTTTAAAAAACTATCTCCGGAATATGAGGTGTGTTACTTTCTGCAAGACTTTCATCTAATGTGTCAGAGCAAGGGACGGAGCCGAATACGTATCGATTTCTTCTCTAAAGTATTTGGGGAAGAAAAACTAAGTATAGGCGCTTCTGATATAAAACCGAGTTTCATGAGGGACTGGTTCCAGAAAAAAACGATTCTTATCGTTCTCGATGACGTGAGTAATGCTAGAGATGCAGAAGCTGTAGTTGGAGGGTTTGGCTGGTTTTCTCATGGACACAGAATAATCTTAACCTCTAGGAGAAAACAAGTTCTTGTACAGTGTAAGGTTAAAGATCCATATGAGATCCAAAGGTTAAGCAAGTTTGAATCTTTTCGTCTTTGTAAACTATATCTAAAAGAAGAAAGTCCGGTCATCTCAGAGCTAGTGGACTGTAGTAGTGGTATACCACTGGCTCTCAAGGTTTTAGCTTCCTCTGTTTCAAAGCAACATAGAGACAATATGATGGAACATCTTAAAGATTTGCGGAGAAATCCTCCAACTCAGATTAAAGAAATATTTCGGAGAAGCTTTGATGAGATAGGTGAAAATGAAAAGAACATATTTTTGGACCTTGCATGTTTTTTCAGAGGGGAGGACAAAGATCGTGTGGTGCAAATACTTGATGCTTGTGGGTTTTTTACATCTGTGGGAATCTGTTATCTCATTGAAGAGTCTCTCATTAGCCTTCTGGAGAACAGAATAGAAATTCCAATTCCTTTTCAAGACATTGGTCGGTTTATTGTTCATGAAGAAGACCAGGATCCATGTGAACGTAGCCGATTGTGGGACTCTAAAGACATTATTGATGTATTGACACACAATTCAGTAAGTTGACATGTATTCATTTCTATTAAACACTCCATAATTTCATATTTATCAAATTTTGTTTGTTAGAGCTGATGTTACCCTACTTATGTGATTGTCAGGGAACAGACACCATTGAGGGAATCTCCCTGGATATGTCTGACTTGACCTGTGAGTTAATTCCTACCGTGTTTAGTAAGATGCATAGACTTAGATTGCTGAAGTTCTATTGTTCCACCTCTGTGAATGAGTGCAAGATAAGTCTTCCTCAAGGCCTTGACACTTTTCCTGATGAGCTAAGGCTACTTCACTGGGAGAATTACCCTATGGGATACCTGCCTAAAAAATTTACGTATGAGAACCTTGTAGAGCTAAACATGCCTTATAGCAAGATGGAGAGGTTATGGGAAGGGGGAAAAGTAAGTGTTGATTCTCTTTCTTACTTTAATATATAAGCTTGCATCTGATGAATCGTCTTGGTTATTCTTGTTGTAAACAGAATCTCGAGAAGCTAAAAAAAATCAAACTGAGTCACTCGAGGAACTTAAGTGATATTTTGCTGTTATCAGAAGCTCGAAACCTTGAGCATATTGATCTCGAAGGATGTACGGATTTGCAACGTTTGCCCACCATGGTTGATTTGACATCTCTCAAGTTTTTAAACTTGTCTGGCTGCTCAGAGCTCAAGGAGATTCAGGATTTTGCACCAAACTTGGAAGAGTTATATCTAGCTGGGACTGCCATTACAGAGCTCCCATTTTCAATTGCTGATCTTACTAAACTTGTTACGCTAGATCTGGAAAACTGCAGAGGGCTTCGACAAGAATAATCAACTCAAATTCCATTGCCAAGCTTAAGTTATCTACCTTTCAAGACTCATCGTATTATAGATTATGGAATGTCTTAGTTTGATAATTATCATCCTTCAATTCAAAGAGTCTGCCAACCACCGTCACATGCATACAAAATTGTTGCTGAAGCTGGTGTGTCTTGAGTTAATCAGTATAACCAAAAGAAACGTGGAAATGCTGCTTCTCAGTTCATTACCCTGCCGCCTTCTGTACGCCTGTACGGGTTACTTCTCTTTTTATTTTGTATTTGCTTTGTAAGTGGCTGGTATGCTAATTAGTTGATTCTTGTGTTACTTTGTCGAGTTGATAAATCATTTGAGTTGGTTCTTGTGTTACTTTGTTGAGTTGATAAATCATTTGCTCCTCTGAATCCTTCAGATGTCCTCCTGATCGTGATTGACCACTACTCTCACTCTGCGAAGCTTATAGTTTTTCATGATCACCAGTTGTGATCCGATCTTTGCTTGCAAACTGTTGGACACTACTCCAGACGTACGTCTGCTTCAAGGAATATACTCTATATGTATACGCAGACCCGGCTCAAACTGAAAAAGGGCCTTGTGCTGATTTTTCTTTATAACATATCTACTTATAACTACTCTGAAAATTGGATCCTTAATTAAAAATTTTGGACTCTAATTACTTAAAAAAAATGGACAAAATGATAAAGTTCCGGAAGCACCTCTCGCACAGTGTCTAACCTGGCCTGTGTATACGACCTGTTGCAAATTTTCAATTGGTAAGTTGCTTCGAAACGAGAATGGGAATATAATATATTTTTCTAGCTTACTGAAAAGTCAACAAAGTGGTGCAAGAGAACAGTTGTTCAAGATCTCATAGTCTTCGTCTCTTGTCTTCCATTTCACTTCCAAAAGAGAGTAGTTCACTTTCCAGAAAAGCTGCATACTTGCTATAGGCCTTCCTGTAATGGCTGGTCCTTCTTCCTCCAAGCGTGAGTTCGACGTGTTTGTGAGTTTCAGAGGTGCTGACACTCGTAATACCTTCACCTCTGACCTGCTTACGACCCTGCGCCGGAAAGGTATTGATGCTTTTTCCGATAAGAAACTCCTGGCAGGTGACGATCTCTCGGCTCTCTTTGCAAGGATTGAGCAATCAAAGATGTCGATTGTCGTCTTCTCGGAGAACTACGCCACTTCCACCTGGTGCTTGGAGGAACTCTGGAAGATAATCCAGTGCAGGAATAAATTCGGTCATGGGGTTATACCAATCTTCTACAAAGTCAGGAAATCTGATGTGGAAGATCAGCAAGGGACTTTTGGAGCTCCCTTTCTCAACCCTGAGGAGAGTTTCAAGGAAGATGCCAACCAAGTTGGGAAATGGAAGGATGCTCTGAAGACAGCTTCCAACATCCTCGGATTTGTGCTTCCTGGGGAGAGGTACTATTGCAAAATTTGACGTTTTTTTTCCTTTGATTTACGATCTGAAACAGTGAAATTGTTCTTAATGCTTCAAGATTGTCTTGGTTTCAAGATGTAGTATCTATGTTGAATCTTTTGTGCAATGGGCAGGACGGAGACTCAAGTTCTTGAAAAAGTAGCCCAGGACACTTTCAGGATGCTGAATCTTTTGTCTCCATACGAAATCTGTGGACTTCCGGGAATTGAATCACGTTCAAAGGAACTGGAGGAGTTATTGATGTTTGATAACGTAAATTGTGTCCGCACCATTGGTGTTCATGGGATGGCTGGAATTGGCAAGACAGAGGTAGCTGATAGTGTGTACAAACGAAACTGCCATCGATTTGATGGGTACTGTTTCCTTGAAGACATTGACAATGAGTCGAAGCACCATAGACTACCTCAACTGCGAGAGAAATTACTCTGTAAATTGTTGGATATGGATAATGTGGATGTCAGAGCACAAGGAAGATTGGACGACTTTCTAAGGAACAAGAAATTGTTTATTGTGCTGGACAATGTGACCGAAGAAAAGCAAATACAAGATCTCATTGGAGACAAACCGTACCACAAATTATACCGCAAAGGGAGTAGGATTGTTATAACAACCAGAGACAAGAAATTGCTGGAGAACAACGCTGATGCAACGTATATAGTTCCAAGATTAAATGACAGGGAAGCTAAGGAACTATTTTGTTTAAAGGCATTCCCTGACAACGTCGACCTCCCGGAAGAATTTGTGGATCTATCAAACAATTTTTTATACTACTCTAAAGGACATCCATTGGCATTGACGTTGTTAGGTTTGGATCTACTTAAAAAGGGTAAATCATTCTGGGAGTGGAAATGGGAGAACTTAAAGGAAACGTCAGACACGAAGATTCAGAAAGAGCTGAAATCGAGTTATGAAGCACTGGATGATAACCAGAAGACCGTATTTCTGGACATAGCATGTTTTTTCAAGTCAGAGAAAGAGGATTTTGTTTCAAGCATCCTGACATCACAGGATGTCAATGCTGCAACTGTGATAAAAGATCTTGAAGACAAATGTTTGGTAACCGTTTCCTATAATCGTCTTGAGATGCATAATCTAGTGCATGCAATGGGGAAGGAAATCGGAAATGAATCCATCAAAAGGTTAAGAAAACGTAGTAGGTTGTGGAACCACAAAGATATTCGTCATATCCTGGAGCAAAATAAGGTGAGCTACAAGTTTCATTATTTCTCCATTAATTTGCTGTGTGGTACATTGTTTTCCTATTCCTTAATCTTTTGTTTTTGCTACCAGGGCACGGACTATGTTAGAGGCATTTTCTTGAACATGTCTAATGTTGAAAGAATCGAGCTCAGTCCGGCTGCTTTCATGAGCATGACAGAACTGAAATTCTTGAAATTTCACAATTCGCATTGTTCCCGATGGTGTGATAATGGTCGTAAATTTCAGTCCTGCAAAGGGCTTAATCATTTACCAGATAACCTTGTGTACCTTCACTGGCAAGGGTACCCTTACGAAAACCTGCCATCAGAATTCACTCCAGAGGAACTTGTCGATCTTAATCTGTGTTATAGCCACATCAAAAAATTGTGGGCAGATGAAAAGGTACACCCTCGGCTATATTTTTACTTATTTGAAAATATTTCTATAGGTTTTTCTGCTGATGTGTTATATAATCATTGTTTACGTGCCACAGAATACAGAAAATTTAAGATGGGTTGACCTCAGTCAGTCAAAAGACTTGCTGAATCTATCAGGTTTGTCCAGGGCGAAAAATCTTGAAAGATTGGATCTCGAAGGCTGTACGAGTTTGAATGAGTTGGGCCCATCAATAGAACAGATGAACGAACTTATTTACCTGAACCTCAGAGAGTGCACAAGCCTGAAAAGTCTCCCCAAAGGAATCAATTTAAAATCTCTGAAGATTCTCATCCTAAGTGGCTGCTCAAACCTTAAGCAGTTTCATATTATATCAGAAAGTATTGAATACTTGGATTTGGAAGGCTCAGCAATTGAACAGGTTGTTGAACACATTGAGAGTCTTCACAACCTTATTTTGCTGAATCTGAAGAACTGCCGCAATTTAGAATACCTTCCCAACGACCTTTACAAGCTGAAATCTCTTCAAGAACTAATTCTCTCTGGCTGTTCAGCACTGAAGAGTCTTCCTCCCATTACAGAGGTGATGGAATGCTTAGAGATTTTGCGTATGGATGGAACTTACATCAAACAGACACCTGAAAGGATTCGTTTGAGTAACCTGAAGATGTTTTCGTTCTGTGGATCTAGCATAGAAGATTCCACGGAGGTGGTATTGTTGCCTTTCTCAGGAAGCTCTAATGTGTCAGACCTCTATCTCACGAATTGCAAAATAGAAAAATTGCCGGAAAACTTTAGCTCCTTTTACACGTTGAGGTGTCTATGCTTAAGCAGAAACAACATCGAGACTCTACCTGAAAGCGTTGAGAAGCTTTCTTCTCTGTTGTTGCTTGACTTGAAGCATTGCCGCAGGCTCCATTCTCTTCCCGTGCTTCCATGTAATCTACAGTACTTAGATGCTCATGGTTGTGTTTCTCTGGAAAAAGTTGCAAAACCAGTGACGCTTCCCCTAGTAACTGAGAGGATGCGTACTACTTTCATTTTCACGGATTGCTTAAAACTAAACCGAGCTGAGCAAGAAGCTATTGTAGTTCAGGCTCAACTTAAAAGTCAGCTACTGGCAAGGCCAGCTCTTCAACATAATCATAAGGTCAATCCTATTTTACTCTTCTTTTCTGGTGGTACTTCGTTCATAGCTCATTCCTTAAATGGTTTTCTTTGTAACCCACTGCAGGGACTAGTTCTGGATCCCCTTGTTGCTGTTTGTTTTCCAGGAAGTGACGTACCCTCATGTTTCTCCCATCAGAGAATGGGATCTTTGATAGAAACCGATCTGGTTCCACACTGGTGTAACAGTAAATTTATTGGAGCTTCCCTATGTGTTGTTGTCACTTTCCAGGATCAGGAAGGTCATCATGCCAACCGTTTATCTGTAAGATGCAAGTGCACGTTCAAAAATCAAAACGGTCAGTCTGTCAGCTTTACGTTCTGTCTTGGGGGATGGAACGAGTCATGTGGATCATCTTGCCATGAACCACGGAAACTTGGATCTGACCATGTGTTTATTAGTTATAACAATTGTAATGTGCCACTCTTCGAATGGAGCGAAAAGAGTGATAATAGTTGTCATTCTACTAGTGCCTCATTCGAATTCTACCTTACCGATGAAACTGAAAGGAAACTAGAATGCTGCAAGGTGACGAGGTGTGGAATGAGTTTACTACTTGCTCCAGATGAGAGCGACCGTAGGTTCCAGGGAATACGGGTTACAGATATTGCTGAGCGTAGATCGAATGAGGTTTTTCTTCCCCCTCGGGGTCTGTCTTATTCACAGGTTGAAGAAAGAAGGAATGGGAGAATCAGAGATGAAATCCCCCTGTGAGCATTTCCGCCAAGGCAGAAGGTCCGAGGTCTTGTAACCAACAAAAGGTAGTAGAATGCTTATTGAAAACTTTACTGCTCTTTTAACTCTTCTTAGTAGCTTTCTCATGTTAATCACACAATTTACATTGACATAGGAACTTGAAGAGATTGCATTGCTTTTCAGACCTTTTGTTGTGTCAAAGGAGAGCTCTATCTATTTATCTGAAGTTTGATTTTGAGCTTATCTTTGGATGTGACTTGTCCATTTTCATTTAATGGTGATTGATGAAGTCGTCACAGGTACTATAACTCTGTTCCACTTCCAAAATAATAAAACAGAGAATGGCTTCTCTCTCTGTTTCTTCCTGCACATGACATTTATGTTCAGTTGCTTAATTTCTCCCTGTATTTTGGGAGTTGTATGGGCCAAGGTTATGTGCTTTGCTTTGGACTATAAACTTGTGATTTATGTCTGTTATAGATGATTTGTTGTTGCTTTCCAAGATTAATGTATGCACATGTGTTTCATATCATTCCCCCCCTTTTTGTACTTCATTTTGGCGAATATCAGTAAACCGGTCTAAAATGTATGCCGTTCCATATTCTGTTTGCATTGGGCTCATAGTCTGAGAGACATTAATCTTTGTTAGTTTGACTTATAATTATCAACGCCTATCCTCGCATCAACAATGATAAGTTCCGGTATTGTTAGAACATAATGATTTTGAAAGGGTTTAATGCAAAAAAAAATCTTCAACTCGATTTTTGTTTGCAAGTTCATCTTCGAAGTTGGAAAAATGGAAAAAAATCTTTCAACTCAAGTAAACCGGGCAAATTAACCCTTCAATTCAATTTAACCGTGCAATATAATCCATCGCTATATTTTTACTATCCGAAAATAACACAACTATTAAATAAAAATCAGTTTCACTTTGGATTCAAACTCGCAAAACATTGGTATTCTTATAGGAGTGTAACCAATAATTGTATTTGATTATGAAGGAAATAAAATTTTTCTAATGTTTCCAAAAAATAAAAAAATTATCTCTTGCGCCTATGAAAATCAAAACTGAAATTAAGGTTTGTTTTTTTATTTTACTTTTAACTTTTATGCTATTTTTTCTACTTCATGCCATTTTTGAAGGGTAAATTTGCAAAAAAAATCAAGTTAAAAGGTTTTGTTGCATTAAACCCATTTTGAAAACTCTAATATTGATCTACTAACTTGTGGTTTACAAGATAAGTCATTTCGGTTTGATAGTGACTCTTCATAGCCGAGTGCTTGTTGCCCTTGACATGTAGAGAGAGCCAAATCTTGAATCTTTTGTTATGCTCTTGACGTCGTTTTTTGCTTCTCAATTTGATTTTCCCAACTCCATTTCCTTTTTTCCTCCTAGACAAAACAGAGAGGTGGGGGACCTAAAAAAAAAAAAAAGAGAGAGGGGGGGGGACCAATAGTTCTAAAATAGGCAGCTGCAAAAGTATAATATCTTGATTCTAAAAATATTTTGTGAAACAGTCATCGACTGATTTAAGAAATACTTTTAAGTATTTCTAAAATAGGCAGATGCAAAAGTATTTTGTGAAACAGTCATCTACTTATATTTTCTAAAAATACTTTATGCAAGTCACTACATATTGACTGAAAACTTTTTTTTAAGAAATCTTGACAAAGTGGCAAGTTACCACACGATCATCAAAGAGTCAAAGGTATGGTACGTACGCAACCATGCATAACACAATGGTTAATTTAGAGATGTTAGTGGAAATAGAAAAAATTGTTTGGACGATGTTGATGGTACCATGACAATTTTCACATCTTCTTTTCCTTATCTCTTAAATCTCATTCGTATAAACAACTTTAGAATATGAAAATTTCCTTAAACAAATAGTCGGTGTAAATTTGGGCATATTTAAGCAAACTTTACTTGATACATAAGTTTTAGTATAAAGTCTAAAATTAACGCTAGAACATTAATCTACTTCTCCAAAAAATCCGAAACCCTAGTTCTCGAGTTTCTCAATGGATTCCGTCGAAACAAACCGTTCCAATCCTTCTTCACAATCTCCAGATTCGATCCCTTCCGAGTCGGAGGAGACCAGAGGCAGGAGCACGCGTCGTAGCCGGTGGGACTCTTCCCCTTCCCAGTCAAATACTAACCCGAGAAAACGTAAGTCACGATGGACAGATGATGAACCAAAACCGATCATCCAACTACCAGATTTCATGAAAGGTATCGAGTTCGACCCTGAAATTCAGTCTCTAAACTGTAGATTACTCGAGATCAGTAGGATTTTGCTGTCTGGTTTACCTTTAGTAGATGATAGAGAAGAAGGACAAAGATCTCCTTCACCAGAACCAATTTATGATAATGTAGGAGTTAGGGTAAACACTAGAGAGTACAGAGCTAAAGAGAAACTGAACCGCGAGAAACAAGAAATCATATCTCAGATGATCAAGAAGAATCCGGCTTTTAAACCACCCGCGGATTATAGAGTACCTAAGTTACAGAAGAAGATTTTTATCCCGACTAAGGAGTATCCTGGTTACAGTTTTATCGGTCTTATTATCGGTCCTAGAGGGAATACTCAGAAGAGAATGGAGAAGGAGACTGGTGCTAAGATTGTGATTCGAGGTAAAGGGTCTGAGAAAGAAGGTAAGAATAAGCAAAAGAAGGATTTTAAGTACGGGTGTTCGGATAATGAGGACTTGCATGTTTTAGTCGAGGCCGAGACTCAGGAAGCTCTTGATGCTGCTGCTTGTATGATTGAGAAGTTGTTGCAACCTGTTGATGAGGGGTTGAATGAGCACAAGAGGAATCAGTTAAGGGAGCTTGCAACTTTGAATGGGACTATAAGGGAAGAAGAGTTTTGTAGACAGTGTGGTGAGAAGGGACATAGACAGAACGTGTGTCCTAATGCTCGCGCTGTTTTTAAGAGTGATGTTCTTTGTAAGATTTGTGGTGATGGTGGACATCCTACTGTTGATTGTCCAGTGAAGGGTACTACTGGGAAGAAGATGAATGATGAATATTTGAAGTTCTTGGTAGAAGTAGGAGCAACTGTCCCTGAGTCTTCTCCCAAACAGAGTCGAAGTCCGGGAAGTAATCCTCATCATCCTGGATTAGGTTCATCTCCGACGAAACCCTCCAAAGATTATGATGAAACGAATCTGTACATTGGGTGCTTACCTCGGATGCTTGAGGACAATGATTTGATTAATCTTTTTTCATCTTTTGGTGATATTGTCAAGGCAAAAGTAATCAAGGACCATGTTTCTGGTCAGAGCAGAGGCTATGGTTTTGTGAAATACGCCGATGTCAAGATGGCTAATGCTGCTATACAGGCAATGAATGGCTATTATTTAGAAGGTAGAACACTTGCTGTCAGGATTTCGGGTATACCGCCACCGCCACACCAAAGACCTCAAGCCTATCCTTCAACAGCTCCAGTTCAATGGGGTCCTCCACCTCCGTATGCTCCTCCTTCTGGTTCTTATTATCCTGTCCCTGGTCAACATTTTTCTCCTTATTACCCACCACCACCTCCTCCTCATGTGACAGAAGCTCCTCCACCAGAAGTACAAGCAGACAATGGTGCTCCTGTTTCATCAAATGTCTATGCGAGCTCAGTTACAGGTATGCCTGGACAGCCTCCATATATGACTTATCCATCTTATTACAATGCTGTTCCACCTCCTGTGTCAACATTTGGTAATGCACCTTGGGAACCTAATCACTCTATGCCAACCTCGGCTTCCGAGCCTCCAGTACAGCCACATCCAGAGAATCCATCCACTGTTAAAGGTTCTGAGTTTGACAAGTTCATGGATGAGATAAAGAATCATGTGTTTTCTGAGGAGAAACTCCTTGTTGGAGAGGTAAGATGTCCATATGAATATACCGTTTGCTAAAATTATGAAAATTGAAACATGTGGCTCTATAGCATATGACAAAAAATCTTTTCCTGCTTAAAAAGTTTTTGTACGTTTTAGAAAAGGTTCTACCCAACATCAGGTTTTTAGACTTGCAGTTGCATAGTGAATCAAGTTTAGCATGTTGTGTGATACTGCGTTTTTGTCCATCCTTTGTTTTCTCAAAACTTTTTCTGCTTATATAATTCGTTTTAAGTATTTCTCCGTTCCTAGTTTAGTCACATGGTAACGAATTGTTATTAAGCTCATAAATTTGGCACTGATGTGTTTGTGAGAACTCCCGCAGGCAGCCAAAGGAGCATCTTCCTGGTATTCTAAAATATATGTCAGTCTACCCTTTGGTTTTCTTTTTTACTCTCCTCTTTCTCCGTTTCATATAGGATGCATTTGTTTTCGGTTTTTCATTAGACTCCAAAGTTCGTGTTTGTTATTGTATACGGCTTTACTAACACGAATCTTTGTTTTGGTGCTAATGTTAATTCTTTTCAGGTGTGATGTTTCTCGGAGCTCTTGTACTCTGATTTCTTACATCTTTCTTGGACATCTTAACCCCTTGCTAAGCTGTTGTGAACTATGCAGAGACTCAAGCTGGAAGCTCTCAATTCTTACAATTGTGTTTCAGAAATATTTATGTCACTGATACTAATTGCTGCTCTTTTGTAGGACTACATATGTCTTGGGGTTCATTTTTTTCATTTCATAAAACTCATATACTTACCAGTGACCCAGTGTTGTGTTAAATCTCTGTCTTCAGCTCTCATTTACTAACAATTTACTTCTCCTTTGTTTTTTTTTATCTAAGACTCAAAACTTTTGGTGGTCTTGTAGTATGAAACATTGCTATTAATCCTTTCTGATGTCAGATGTGATTGATCTTCTTGCTCTTTTATTTATCTTGTTTTTTGTGTGCATAGGGGAAAATTCATCAGTTTCACAGAAACACAAAGACAGCTGGCCGAAGATTGTGTCACATCGTTGTTACGTAGCAAATTTGTGTTTTACTTGGCAATTCCTCATTGTGCAAAATACCAACTTGAAACGATATTTTCAATATATTATACTTGATAAGGTGACTATGGAATACAGACGTTGACACTTAACAAAGAGAAAGGAATGACAGGATACAAATATGAACTGAAAGTAAACAAAAGACGAGAAAAGCAACAAAAAAAAAAGGTTTATGATAATTCTTGAACATGATGACTACTAGACAGCATGTGAAGTAGGAGGGTATGGTTGGGGAGCTCCAGCAGAGTAACCTTGGCTGGCTTGTGGTGCGGTGGTCGCGTAAGCTGTTGGCATTGCTGTTCCACTGGTTCCTTTCGAGGTTTGAGTTGTCCCATGCTTATTACCCAAAAAGAAGCATCCTACACAACCGCAAATGGATAAGAACACCAAAGATATGACCAATGGTAGTGATAAAATCACAACGTACATGGCTTAAAATCTCTGGTTTTTTATTTATAGCGATGTTAAACTGAGGAAACTGAGAAAACTAGAGAGGAGGGAATGAAGAGACAAAGAAGAGAGATGCATATATTTATAAATGGGAATAACGTTGTAAGGACGTTGACAAGTTATTGCTAGCGCTAGGGCATTGACTTGTAACTTCTAAGAAATTGCAAAGAAAATAAAAGCCAGATGATAAATGAACATTTAAATTAGATTAAACTATTTGTTTATGGATACTTTTTTTTGGGTGGTCGGGCAGATGAAATTGATGACTATTTGGTGAAAAAATTAAAAAAACTTACGGAGTTTAAGGATTTGAACCCACTGTACTTATAAAAGGGAATTATAAAAAAATTAAGAAGTTGATATAGAGTAATTTATAAAAGGGAATTTAAAAAGCTAAGCATGTGATATAATTATCAAAAAAGTAAATTCGATTTTTCTAGTACAGTGTATAAAAATATAAGAAAATACTTGTCTCATACTGTATAATAAAATGTCATTCCAATTTATTTTATTTTAAAATATTACTTCCACGAAAACTTCAAGAATATCTCAATTCCATTGTTGTAACTTTTCTAATGTTAAAAATATCATTCAGATTGGTTCTGAATCCAAAAAGAAGAGAGACTGATAGCGACTAGCGGCCAGTGCCATTTCGTTGCAGCTTCATCGTATCAAGTAATCAAACAGATTGAATCAAAATATGTGGTAAGATTGAAATACAAACAAGATGGAAATTTCCGAAAAGCTTCATTCGTATGATTCTTTTTCTTTTTCCTCGGTGCTAACTACACAACAGAGAAACTGATAACGACATGCATTGTTGGCTTGTTGCTGTATGACCACATGAATTTTGTTTTCGGTAAGTAGACTTCTCTTTATAAGTCTTTGGACCCAACACATACTGTCAAGTGTCAACACATACATTGTTGGCTTGTTGTTGGTTGTAGTTATCTTATAACTTTGGAAAACTTCAAAATTTTGACTCATGATTAATACGATACCAGAACCAACTGTTGGTAATACCAAATTTTACATGTAAATCATTTTTTCAAATAGAGTTGAAGAAATATAATTATTGTAACATAGACGGATCAATATATAGTCGAACTTCTATAAATTAATAGTCGATAAATTAATATATTAATAAATCAATACTATCGTTTTTAGATGTCATTAATTAATAATAGTTTTACTGTAATAAAATGGGGAAATCATCTCCCCTATGTGAATTAAAAAAATTATTTACTTGCCCGTTAATTATCTCATTTCAATACACAGGACATAATTTTTGCCCCATATGAATACTACTATCCTAAGGAGTTCAAAGCTTTGGATAAATACTTTTTCTAGTTTCATGCAGACGTTGACAAAAAGAAAAAAAGAGAGTGATTGGACAGTAAACTTTAACAGTACATGAATCGCACATTGAAATGGTCATCAAAATGTAAATTAAATCACAAAACAACAAATTAAAGACAACAAAAGAAAAGACAATTTCGGTTTATGATAATTCTTCAACATGGAACACAATGACTAGACAGCATACGAGGTAGGAGGGTAAGGTTGAGCTCCAGCATTGTAACCTTGGTTGGCTTGTGGTGTGGTCATCGGGTAAGCAGTTGGCATTGTCGAGTTACCGGGTCCAACGCCGGCTTTTGTTATCCCTCGATTTTTACCTAAAAAGAAGCATCCTACACAACCACCAACGCATAGGAACACCAAGAATATGAACAATGGCAGCGAGAAATATATAACGTACATGGCTTAAAATATTAGAGAGTAACTAAACCGATGCTAAACCGAGTAAGCGAGAGAGAACTAGATGAAGAGGGGGGATGAAGAAACAAAGAAGAGAGGTTCTTGAATTTATAAGGACTTAGTGTTGTTGGTTGCTGCTACAAGTATTGACTTTTAAGAGAATACAAAGAATGATACAACAGTAATGATGAGCAAGTGTTCTTTCTTAATAACAAAGTACAGCAGAATAAGGGAATGTATGTATCGAAAGTCAGATGATCACATGAACATTTGCATTAGATTACATTATATGTATTTTTAATTAAATTTATCTATAACTAAGTACCTTTTGATTATTATGGCTTAATCATTAACATTAATTTCTTTACATAAATAAATGGAATCCTATAAATTTTTAATCAATTGTTTTCTGGTAGCTAATTTGATTAAAATCGTTTACTATTTGGTGGAAAAAAAAAAACTTAGAAGTTGATATATGAATGAATGTGATTAATGAGATAAAAAAATGGGTATATGTGATTAAGCCCCATGAATTAAACAGCTAACTGTAATAATCAAGATAAAATCCTTAAAATGTAATCCAAATTGTGAGGAAATGATCGTCTCATAGTCATAATTAACAAGTCAAGTCAAGCTTAAATTTTTTTTTTCTTTTTTTAAAGTCAAGGGTTAAAGTTTATTTAGTGTTATTGCATTATTTGGCTGGATTATATTGTCCTTCCCAGTGTTAGTTGATTCCTACACGATGATCCGAGGACTTTTTGTTTCCAACTTTTGATGAATCAATGTCATGTAAACTCTCTATTGATTTTTTTTTTTTTAGGACCGTTCAATCTTGGTTATCCAAACCGAACTAAATCAAAATAGAGTAATATAGTTATAATTTGGTTATCCAAAATAACCATATGGATATAAATTTTAGATAATCGTGGTTTATGGTTTGGTTAGGATAATATCCGATTAATCGAATAACTCACATATAAGTTTTTTTTATATATATATATATATATATATATCATTTATAATTATATATAATCATTTACAATTATATATACCATTTGTTATTTATCTTGAATTTGACAAATTAATGGTTCATGACTCTGATTTATATACATTTTTTCTTGAATTGGTTCTTTTGATATGATGTAATGGATGAGTATTTTTTTTGTTTGTTTAATTTTATTAATTTAAATTTATGAAGAAGACCTTACGAATTTGATCTATTTAGCTTCAAATAATTGTTTTCCTATTATCAATTTACTGGGATTAAATTTTTCTTTATTTTCTAATTTAAAATTCGTTTATTATTTTNTTAAATTTTTCTTTATTTTCTAATTTAAAATTCGTTTATTATTTTTAATGGTATAAATTCAGAATTTATGTTGTCATGTTATTTTATTTTTTAAATGATAAGAATATTTTTAAATTAATTATTCATTACAATTTGGGTTGTATGGATATAACCGAATAAGTCGAAAACCGAGTAAATCCGAACCAAACCATACCGATATGAAAATGATCTCTTTTGGTTGCTATTTATCCCAACCGAATAATCAGAAAAACTCGAATCGAAACTGAACCGAAACCTGGATTGAACATCTGTTTTATAATGGTTTTGTGGAAAAATATCCCATAACTAAAAGATGGAATGAAATCTACTATATAAAAGACAAGGAACACTCTTCATGACAATGACAAGTGGTTCATTCTAAGAATGACACATGTCCTCATTTCATATTAATGATACTTTAATTAATTAATAACAATTAAAAAATTAATCA
>OVAP01002813.1:0-18316 GCA_900406295.1 Aurinia saxatilis
TTCCCAACGATTCCCAATTCCGTACCCAACAGCGTATGAAGAGGAGAAAATAGACCGCGAGAGGTATTTGGGGGGTTGGGTTTGGGGTAATTAGGGATTGAGACGGTTATGGACGGTTATTGAGCAGTTATTGACAAACCGAGTTTGGTAAAGACTTTGGTCTTCCTACAAGAGTATATGGGAACTTTTTTGCTCAATAGAGAGTATCTGAGCCATTGATCCGGTTCGTTCCCACCAGCTTTGAGATTTGGGGCATCAGGTTCAAACTATCCATCAATGGCTCAGTTCTCGGTTTCATTATCCTGTTTTAGGTACCAAATTGGCCTTCGGTATACTGGTGGTGCCCGCATGTTGTTGATGCTCTCTTTGAAATTTGGTATTGTCCCTGTACTTGTGCCAGTTGGTGTCCGGGATTTCGATATTGACGGTGAGCTTTGGGTCAAATTGAGATTGATACCGACGCAGCCTTGGGTGGGAGCTGTTTCATGTTCATTTGTATCAATTCCAAAGGTCACATTCCAACTTGCAGCATTCAGATTGTTTAATCTAATGGGTATGTATTAATCTTGGTCTTCAGTTGCATTCCTGTAATGTTGTCTGCGTTGCTTCCTTCCGATCTCTTTACGAGTAAAAAACTAGCCTAATAGGGTGACTCTTAAACTGTTGGGTAGATGGGGGAAAGGTTAAGGTATCGATAGTGGCTTATTTAGTGAAGAGATGTTTAGCCTTCACTTTCACTGCATCTCACACATCTTTTTTTCCTGTGTTATGAATGGTTTTGATGATGACTTCAGGGATTCCAATTCTATCAACGTAAGTTCTGTCGTGCTGTTACCTCGCGTATTTTTGTTGAAATTAGTGTTCCTGTCAGTGTTTAATACTTGATATGTTTAGTGCTTGGTAATGGAAAGTCCTCTTCGCTTGTTTAGATGACTTATACAACTATAAGAAGGACATACATGTAATTTATCTTAGTTCAGTACATTTTGGAATTCATTGAGCATATAATTTAAGATGCATTGGTGTATTGTTCTGATTAGATTCCAGTATTTCATTTTGTTTAGACATCTCTGTTGATTGTTCATTCCTCGATATCTTAAAGTAGGAGTTTCCTTCTCCCCTTTTGTTGTTTTAACCAGCATGTGTCTTACAGGTTCTTAACCAAACTTCTCACAGAGGATTTACCTCAATTATTCGTCCGACCAAAGAAGATTGTTTTGGATTTCCAGAAAGGAAAAGCTGTCGGGCCTGTTGCAGAAAACTCAAAAGCAGGAGAGACGCAAGAAGGCAATAAGGATTTTGCTGGGGAACTATCTGTTACTCTTGTAGACGCTCAGAAACTTCGATACATGTTCTTTGGTAAGCTTTAATTCCGCTTCATCATGTCAGTGTTTCCTCCATACCTGGAGAAATGGAATAAACCGACAATCTGTGTTGTTGAAATGTTAGTCTCTTTGCGCAAGTTCCTTTCTCTTAGTTGTGAACAAAGACAAAGAAACTATACGAATAGGTCTACTGGTGAGATTCTCATTTTCTTACATGTTCGTTCAGTTGGTTCACATTTTCTTTTATAATTGGTAATAGGTAAAACAGATCCATACGCAATTCTAAAATTAGGGGATCAAGTTATCCGTAGTAAAAAGAACAGTCAAACTACTGTCATTGGGCCTCCCGGTCAGCCAATATGGAATCAGGTGAACTGCGTTGGATGGTTCATTCATTATCTGGTGGTAGTTATGATTAGTTAAGATATTAAAAAATTATAGGATAAGTGCTCTCTATCTTTGCAGGACTTTCAATTCCTTGTTTCAAATCCTAGAGAGCAAATATTACAAGTTGAGGTCAAGGATCGTCTTGGCTTTGCAGATATGACTATTGGTACTGGAGAGGTAAATCATATTTCCATAGGCTATTTTTGTTTGTAATCTGTAGAATATTAACTTGATGACGAAAACGTAATTATACCTTAAGATGATGACTCTGTAATTCAAAGTCAAAATTCATGTTTGCTAACTTTTGTTCAGGAGCCAGTCACCTTCACTGTAATCTATGCACACTACGAAATAGCTACATAAGTATTAACAAGTTTCATTCCGCTATTGTCGGCACAATATTATGAAACTGTAGGGCTTAGTATGAGAAAAACTCTGAGAATATAATCATTTATGCTGACAGCTGATTAGATAGTGGATTGTGATTTACTTACAAAGTATAAACCAAGTGACTAGCCGACGAAATCCAAACCAGAGAATGAGCTTCATTTGATAGTAGAATACCAAGTATTGACTTTTTAGTGAGCATCTCAGACCTGTCATAATTTTGTGTACCATTGCCTGGGTTACAAGCTCTATGAAACGGATTAACCATATTGTTATTGATAATTTTGTCCAGTAGCTACCTATTAGCTTTGTTAGTCTTGATAGAACTCCAGTTGGATATGTACCAAAAATATGTACAATTTGAACATGAACCTGACTAGCTCAATGCTAAAAAGTGTTCAGCAAAGCTGGGACGTGACGTAACTGTGATTTTTCTGCTCGGATAGGAATTGGTCGGATTACATAGTATTCTGAGAATCTCTGTAATGCTTTCTTAAGGAATGGTGCTGGATATCTAAATCTATATTATATATCCAGGTTGATCTCAGATTTCTACAAGATACGGTTCCTACAGACAGAATTGGTTTTGCGTGGTGGTTGGAGTTTATTTGGAAAGGGATCCGTGGGCGAGATTCTGCTACGGCTTACATACAAGGAATATGTGGAGGAAGAAGATGACAGGAACAATGTCAAAGCCATTGATGCAGATGCTTCAGATGATATTGGTCAAGAGTCACTCATGAACGTGTTGTCTACATTGATTGTGAGTGAGGAGTGTCAAGACATAGTTACATCTGAAGCTGGAAACGATAAACTTTCTGGCTGTGACTCACGTGAGGATCCAATACTTCTTAAAGCTGGTTCGGATGCAAGATCTCAACCTGCAGATCTTAGTAATGGTTCTGAAGACAACACAGGTGTATTAGATTCGGAAAATTCTGGTAGAGGTTCTGGCGATGATAGAGGTATACCGAGGCTCAATGTCTTAAGATGATTTCCTTTATATGCTTTTTTTTTAACCTGAAACTGTAAAGCCTCCTAATTTCAGGACTAGCTTTACTGTGGTTTAGTATAATCACTGGTATATTGGTGCTTGTTGCTGTCAACTTGGAAGGCTCAAGTTTCTTCAACCCGTAATATAGTGTCAGACAACTCACCAGAAAATTGTTGCTAGTAAGTCTCTTAACCTATACAGGAGTACTTAAAATTTTTGCATTTGGATTTTGACAACCACATTATCTTTTTGTTGTTTCATTTCCTTAAGTTAGACCGTGATAACAAACCAAGCCTTGCACTTCATCCAGTGTAGAATTGTTCTACTTTCTAAATGCTTTTGCTAAATTTAAGTTCGTTAGACTGTACAGTTTCTCTTTTGGCTACTTGTAGTGTGCTGAAAGTGTATATCGAGCTTTGAATTTGATAAAATAATCCGTTAGTTGAAAATGATACAGTGGATTCTTCTATGCAGGTGGCATAGTTCTGTCCGGATAATTTTAGAGATATCTTATCCAGTCTCTTACTATAGTTTTACTGTTTACACTCGTTGTTTATATACATGATAAATAGTATAAAGAACTCTGTAAATACGCTTTCTGAATAAAGTAATAAAGTTCTTGTAAAGGAAAGACTCTGTTTCCCGCAACTCATGTGTAAAGACATCTACGATTATCAGTCACAAATTTGTGATTGAGAAAAGCTTCTTGGGAGTTTAATATGTGGAAGTAATGATGTATTCTGGTGAAGAAAAATCTATGGAGATCTATGGAGAGTCTACACAAGGTACACATCGCAGTCTCTCATTTCTTGGAAATATCAAATACAATAATTGATGGTTTCACATGATTGGTAGTACGAGCAGTCTTGATTCTTGGTATCATTCTCCATTTCCATTGGCTTATGGTAGGATTGAGTGAGAATCCTCGTGTTATTTGATTAAAGTGGCATATTATAATCCCCAAATAAAGGCAATAGGGGTTGCAGATTCTTAAACCAAAACGTTTGTGGGATGTATAATTTGGCTGAGATGCTTATACATGAGTTGATGTAGGTTTGAAACGTCTGCCTTTTTTGTTTGTGGATCTGTTGATATGTCTGTTGCAATACATGTTGAGACTATGTTCGTGGTCTTTTTCAGGCACATTTTTGATGGGAAAACAAGGAAATGATAAGAAGAAGCATACATGGATTAGTAACCGAATGGTGAGACATAGCATTAAGCTAACACGACATATAAATGATATATTTAGCTCATTACCTGTATTATTTCTAAGAAGAATATAACAGTATATAGAATTGAAGTAGGAAGAAAGCATGTGAGGCACATGAAGGACAGTGTATCTTATTGGTCCGTTGACTTGTAGGTTTTCTGGTCTCTCTGTTATCTTATTTTTTCCCCCCAATTTGTTCTCTTGTATTCAGAAATAATTTCAGTGGGTGAAGTTAATATAATAATATTTTCTTTTATTTGAGGATTTTGCATGAGTTGGACCAACTTTGAAACAGGTAAATAGTCCCTGTCTTTTTCTATTTACAATCCTTGCTTTTCGTATTATGAATATTTTAATTTGAGAGATAATGTTAGTTGAGAGGTAATGAACAATATTTAAAGGTCAAGCTGATAAGCAACATTTTAAATTTGTGTTTTAGGAGCTGATCCTGGACAATAATAGAAACAATCAGATATTTGTAAACTTTCTGGAATTAATACAGTTGGTATTCTAGACAATTTATCTGGAATTCTGTTTTCCTATAAGGTCCAAAATTTGCAGAAAAATCAGAAAAGAATACTTACTCATATGTCTTTGTACAACAAATGTTTTTGCTATATTTTGGTAAAACAGTCGTGTTATTGCTTAAACTCAAATATTTTTTGGATCTTCTTTTGTCATATATGAACTTGTTTTTATTCTCCCCAAAAGGCAAAACTATATTGTGAAGGTAAATATAATTTATAGCATAACGTGCCATGCATCATTCATGTGAGCTTCTTTTAAACGTTAGTATTTTTTTGGGTTATAAAAAAGAGAGAAGACTTTGTAATTAACAGATTAATAATTGTATTATACAGGAATCACGTGTATAAAGGACAAGCCAATCATCAAACACAGTGCAGATACTCTCACATCTCTCTTCGGAGTTCTTCAGGTACTTTCTCTCTTTCTTAATCTAGTCCTGTTTCTGTCTCTGATAAGCTTGCTCTCAGAGATTTTGTTTCTGATAGATTTTATTTTATTTTAATTTTGATGGATTCTGAATTGGTTTTTTTGAAATATTACAATACTCTGGAGTCAATCCACTTTTTCTGTAGAAACCAGAATTGCTTCCTTATTCTTTCTCCAAGTATATCAGTTTGCTGTAGCAGTTAATATACATAGATTCATGATTTAATCCCGTAGGCTTATTCAGATAAATTTGTCTAATATCTAACACTATTCACTAGTGCTCTAGGGAATTGTTATTTCATAGGGTACTGCATCATATTTTACTATGCAATTTACTTTTTCTGCAGAGAATTAATTTGTTCTGCATTTAAATCTCGAAAATGTTCTGCATCATATCTTTAATCAAGCATAAAACCATGAAGTAACATCCCTTAACTGTAAATGATTAACATGAAAACATAAATGAAAAACCAAAGGTCACAAAAACAGAGTAGAAAAGATTAATGCAAGTGATAGGTGGATGAAATAGCTTGCAATCAAAGCATCTATTGTCTTGGTCTAAGGTCTATGATCCTAACCTGTATTCAGAAATTTGAGACTACCATTACGAAAATCTCAAGAAACTTAAAATGATGTATGCAAAAGAAAAGGCAATGGTAAAAAGGTTAGTACCTTATATCAGAGCATAGATCTAGAGGTTTTCCAAAACCTCTTTGAAAAGGATATGAATTGTTTTCTTCTGGGGATTTCCTTGTTTGTCTGATTTTGACTTGACCCTAGATATTGCTTCATAGAGCTGTCCACGAGAAAACACTTGTTTTGGTAAAAACAGACCAACGTTTGACATTACTTGTCCTTGGCTTTCCTTTATGGTCATTGCAAATGCAACAGCCAAAGGAAACTGCTTACGACGCATCTTGAAAGTCAATGTGGTGTCTGAAGGTGTCATTGGTATTCTAGGAAGTAGAACTAAGTCTCCAATATTGTTTCCTGAAATAATTCTAGCTTGTACAACAAATTGACCCAATCGTGTAATCTGTAGTCTTGTTCCATAGACTTGACCTTCACTTGGTAAAAGATCTTTGAGCAACATGACAGGAGTACCAATCTTCAGTTGTAGACTATGGTTTGGAAACCCGGGTAAGGTGATACGATTGAGTAACTTGGTTGTTTCACTTGAATCAGAAGCATCGATACTATCAGAACTTAGGTATGTCTTTTCCTCACCTGTTACAAAAATCATCTTTTTAAAAAGAATTCTGAAAATTATGCATAAAAGGGTCCAAAATGTTAGAACTAAACATAGATACAAGATGAAACTGTGCAAGTTGAGGAAGGTATTACTAACCATTCTGTTTTGAAAGCATGTGGTTATTGATCATGTTGACATCATTAACTGTAGGACACAAAATTGCTCTCTTTTGGAAGAAACTAGGATCATTATTCTCCTCTGACAAATCTCCATAAACTGCTCTCGTTACTGATTCGAGAGGATCCTTAATAGGCAACACGTTCAGAGCCTCACTATCCTTAGGCTCTACAATATTCCCATTGCAACCACCTGATATCCACTCTGATAAATCCTTAATATCCTCTGCCTTATCAACACTTAGGTTTGAAAGAAATCGCCAGCTGGTGTTGATGTTTTGAGCCATCTCTAGTGTTTCAAAAGTATAGCTTTAGCGATTTTGAGGTACTGTAATGTGAGCTCTGTATATATATATCTTGTAGGTTAAGAGTAGATTTATTACGATTTAATGTGATTTTACTATTTTTTAGGCCAATGTATTAGAATCTTTAAAGCTTGTATGTATGGTAACTGCTAAGGATTTGTAAAGATTCAGATCTTTATTGATATTTATTAGGCCACTTTCCTTAATTTTCTTTTAATTGCTGGTCTTGGACTGCAATTGCCTAATTTGTTCATAAAAGTGAAATATTTGGTGTTGTTAACCCTTGGTCCCAAATTAATAAAAATTCGTCATTTTATAGTAAAAGAATATTGTTTTGTTGTTTATATACATCTTAGAGATTTTGTGTTTACATGAATTTGTTTTTTCTCTCCCAAAATGAAAGTTTGTGAAAGTGGTTCTTGTTATTATTCAGTATAAGGTAATTGATTGACTTATGTCCTTTTAACAATATAGTACTTGACACTCACATTAGGATTTGAGCGGCTTTTATTTACTTGCAACTGGTTTGGTCGTGTAATGCGGTGATATAGGCATCTCGCAGACTTCCTAAAAATGTCTGATCTTGAGGCACCTCTGGTACGTCCAAAGAGGAAGAAGATTTGGGTTGATTACTTTATTCAGTTCCGATGGATTGTCGTCATCTTTATCGTCCTTCCCATTTCTGCCACATTGTACTTCCTCACCTATCTTGGGGATGTTTGGTCTGAAATGAAGTCATTTGAAACACGTCAAAAGGAACATGAAAAAAATGTTGAGAAGGTCATCAAAAGACTTAAGGGGAGGGATGCAGCAAAGGATGGGCTCGTTTGCACCGCGCGTAAACCGTGGATTGCGGTTGGAATGAGGAACGTGGACTACAAGAGAGCCCGGCATTTTGAGGTTGATTTGTCTGCTTTCCGTAACATTTTAAGCATTGACAAAGAGAGAATGATTGCTAGGGTGGAACCTCTTGTGAACATGGGACAGATCAGCCGTGTCACCGTTCCAATGAACCTATCCCTTGCTGTTGTTGCTGAGCTCGATGATCTTACTGTCGGCGGGCTTATCAATGGCTATGGTATTGAAGGAAGCTCTCACATCCATGGTTTGTTTACTGACACTGTTGAGGCTTACGAGATTATTCTTGCTGGCGGGGAACTCGTTCGGGCCACTAAGGACAATGAGTATTCTGACCTTTTCTATGCCATTCCATGGTCACAAGGGACACTCGGGTTTCTTGTTGCTGCTGAGATCAGGCTTGTACACATCAAAGAATACATGAAACTTACTTACATTCCGGTGAAGGGCGATTTGCAAACCATAGCTCAGGGTTACATGGATTCTTTTGCACCCAGAGATGGGGATCCAGCTAAGATCCCAGATTTCATTGAAGGCATGGTTTATAGTTCAACTGAAGGCGTAATGATGACGGGTAAATATGCTTCCAAGGAAGAGGCCAAGAAGAAAGGGAACAAGATCAATAACGTTGGATGGTGGTTCAAGCCATGGTTCTACCAATATGCACAAACAGCGTTAACAAAGGGAGAGTTTGTTGAGTACATCCCAACCCGAGAATATTACCATAGACACACTAGTTCTTTGTACTGGGAAGGTAAGCTTATCCTTCCATTTGGTGACCAGTTCTGGTTTAGATTCCTCTTTGGATGGTTGATGCCTCCAAAGGTGTCCCTTCTTAAGGCCACTCAAGGTGAAGCCATCAGAAACTACTACCATGAAATGCATGTCATCCAAGACATGCTTGTTCCTCTCTATAAAGTCGGTGATGCCCTTGAATGGGTCGACCGCGAAATGGAGGTAATGTTTTCATCTTTGGTCTGTGGTTGGCTTTTGTGGATGTTAAAAAATTATTCCTAATGTTTCAAATTTGTTTAGGTTTATCCAATTTGGCTTTGCCCCCACAAAATGTTCAGACAGCCGATTAAAAGCATGATTAGCCCCGAACCAGGCTTTGAGTATGAGATGAGACAGGGAGACACAGAGGATGCACAGATGTACACTGATGTTGGAGTCTACTATGCTCCAGGTCCTGTCCTGAGAGGCGAAGTGTTCGATGGAGTTGAAGCTGTGCGCAAGATGGAGCAGTGGCTGATAGAAAACCATGGCTTCCAACCTCAGTATGCTGTATCTGAGCTCGACGAGAAGAGCTTTTGGAGAATGTTTGACGCTGACTTGTACGAGCATTGTCGTAGGAAGTACAGAGCTATAGGCACATTCATGAGCATTTATTACAAGTCGAAGAAAGGAAAAAAGACTGAAAAGGAAGTCCGGGAAGCCGAGCAAGCTCAGCTGGAAACGGCTTACGCCGAGGTAGATTAAAAAGCATTAGTGTCTTGTTTGTGTTTTTCTCTAAATGGTTTGTTGTTTGCTTTTTAAACTCGTCTTGTGTGTGGATTTACGCGTCTTCTCCTATTCTTGTTTGCGGACAAGAGAGGTGTATGAGCAATACATGGGTGAGTAAAATGCAAAGCATTAAATATAAAAATCACAAGCTTGCAGAAATAAAATGTCATTATAAAGACAGGAGAGAACAGAGTCAGGAACACTAGACAGGAGACTTCTCTTTCCCAGTCCATTGGACTTTCGAAAATCCTCCTCAATTCTGCCGCATTCGACTTCTCTAAACGTATTTCTGATTGGATCAACATACTTGATAGTAACCGAAGAGTACTTTTTGAATTGTTTTCGAGCATACATCAACTCACCATCATCTGTACCATCTATCAGTTTGAAATCATCAGGAGATAAAAATTTGTGTTCATACCATTTGTTTTTCTCTGCATCTTCCTCCAAAACCCACATTGAACTGGAACCAACAAAAGCTAACTTTCCCTTTGGATAAGATGAAATTCACTATTTTGATGAACATTGTGTAGCCATGTTTTTTGTTTCCTTTTTGGGCAAGGTTTATTTCCTTTTTTTGGCAAGGTCACAAACATTGGGTTTAACAAATCTATAAACCATATCAACTTTCATTACTAATATGAATATTAACATTTTTAGCACAAAAATGGAAAAAGAAAAAAAAGAAGAAGAATAGGCGAAGGAGACGGATGAGTATATATTATGGGAAAAACACAAAAAAACAAACTTGTTCGATTCTTAGAAAAAAACATCTACTAAAAGACTTTGCGACATGGATTCAACTGAAGAAGAAGGAATTAAGGTTGTGGAAGAAGCGAAGAGAGTAGGTGGTAGTGGGAGAGCAAAACGTAAAGCTTGTCTTAAGGTGAGAAGCTACGCAGATCTCGACGCCGATTCCGATATAGAGGAAAAGGTTCAAAAGTCTCAGAGGAAGAAGAAGAACAAGGTTGAAATAGATGAAGGGGATAGGGTTAAGCCGTTGATTGTGTATAAGCGGAAAAAGGGAAAGAAAGCAGAAGCAGAGGCTGTTGCTGCGCTTGAAACAGAGAATACTACTAGTAAAAGGCCTCCTAAGAGAAGAACAAGTGTTGCGAAGAAGGACGATAATGGTGATCATCCCGAGTCCAATATGTGTCATCAATGTCAACGAAACGATCACGGACGAGTTGTGAGGTGTCAGATTTGCCCTGCTAAGCGTTATTGTATACCTTGCTTAACCAGTTGGTATCCCACAATGTCAGAGGAGGATGTTGCCAAAAATTGCCCGTTCTGCTTGAAAATATGCAATTGCAGAGCTTGCTTGCGTCAAGATCATAAAGTGAAAGGGTTAAGTCCGAAACTTGTGGTCAGCACGGATGAAAGAATTGAGAGCTCCAAGTATCTTCTGCAGAGGCTTCTCCCTCATCTCAAAGAAATCAATCATGTACAAATCACTGAGAAACAACTTGAGGCAGAGATATCAGGACTGGCCTTGGAAGAGGTCAGTCCCCAAGACTTTGGAGCTTTTTCTGACGAAAGACTATACTGCGACAACTGCAAGACTTCTATCTTCGATCTCTTTAGAAGTTGCTCGAGCTCCTGTTGTTCCTCTGATATCTGCCTTACATGCTGCCAAGAGATCCGCAAAGGAAAGCTGCAGACATGTCAGGAGAAGATGCATTTTAGTTACATCAATCGAGGTTTAAAGTATGCTCATGGGGACAAAGGCAAAATTGTTAAAAGTTCTTACAGCCAATTGACCATGAGCAGCACCCTTCTGGGTGGAAAGCAAATGAAGCTGGGGTCATTACTTGTTATTGTGGTAATGGGGTCTTAGAGTTGAAACGGCTACTTCCAGATGGTTGGGTATCTGAGTTACTCAAGAAAGTAGAAGAAACTCTTTTGGCCAGCAACCTTGTACATGTACCGGAACTGGTTATGGACCCATGCCCTTGCTTTAACTCTGAAGGTCACATTGACATGGGCAACAGTAAATTGTTAAAGGCTGCTTGTCGTGAAGGTTCAGAAGATAATTATTTATATCGTCCAAGTATTAGAGATGATCAACCTGATGATCTGAAACATTTCCAGCACCATTGGGCTAGAGGCGAGCCTGTTGTTGTGAGTAACGTGCTTGAGGCAGCTGCTGGTTTAAGCTGGGAACCAATGGTCATCTATCGTGGCTGCCGTCAGATTAAACATACCGAACATGAGATGCTTCTTGTAGTTAATGCTACTGATTGTCTGGATTGCTGTGAGGGACCTATTAAACTTTGTGACTTCTTTAACGGTTATCAAGCCAGAGATAAAAACAGTGATAAAGTCGGTTGTAATGGTGGTAAGAAACGTGGTAAGAGAGGTGCTAAAAACTTCGACCGATTTGATTCCATGGGTTGGCCACGAGTTCTGAAACTGAAAGACTGGCCTCCATCTAAGACCTTTCAAGAAAACTTGCCACGTCACTCTTTGGAGTTCTTATGCAGTTTGCCTTTGAAGAAGTACACCCACCCTGTTAATGGACCTCTGAATCTAGCCGTCAAATTACCCAATAAGTGCTTGAAGCCAGACATGGGGCCAAAGACTTATATTGCTTATGGGTTTGCAGAAGAACTGGGCCGTGGAGATTCCACCACGAAGCTCCACTGCGACATGTCTGATGCAGTCAATGTGCTGACCCACGTTTGTGAAGTTCCCATTGAAGATGAGAAAAAACCCCAAATAGAAAAGCTGAAAAAGAAGCATGATGAACAAGATCTTAAAGAGCTGTATTCCGCAGAAACTAGCTATGAGCGGGATATGAGGAAGAAAATTGATGAAGAATCTAGTGAGCAATTCAGAAAACTTGAAGCTGATGGAGGAGCTCTCTGGGACATTTTCCGTAGAGAAGATGTTCCAAAACTAGAACAGTATCTGGAGAAACATTACACAGAGTTCAGACATTACTTCTGTTGTCCCGTACCTGAGGTATCTCATCCAATACATGACCAGAGCTTGTATCTGTCGCGGTACCATTTATGGAAGCTGAAACAAGAATTTGGCATTGAACCATGGACCTTTGTTCAGAGAGTTGGAGAAGCTGTTCTGATCCCTGTTGGTTGCCCTCATCAAGTCAGAAATGTCAAGTCTTGCACAAAGGTAGCCCTTGACTTTGTCTCACCTGAAAACATCAGTGAGTGTTTCCGCTTGACAAAGGAGTACCGTCTACTTCCACCGTGCCATTTTTCAAGAGAGGACAAGTTAGAGATTAAGAAGATGGTGATCTATGCAGTTGACAAGGCTCTCAAAGAATTAGATCCAAATTATGAGGAGCCTCCTCCTGAACCCGAAGAGCAGAAAACTGCCAAACCAAGGAGAAAAAAACAAAAGCAGTGAGACTGACAGATCACAAATGGGCATGGGCATCATCTATTGCGTTTTGTTTTTTTTTGTTGAATCTCATTTCTCAGTCTTTTGTTGTATCGTTTTTAGTTTATGAGATTCATATCTCTATGAGTAGTAAATACTTAGAGGAGTAAGGGAAGATTTGATATGTATCTTGGCTACGTTTTTTGTATTTAAGTCTACGAAACGCTAGTTTTTAAAATCGTAACTCCTTAAAAAAAATAAATATACTAGTACACCAATTTTTGAATTTTGTAGTTTTACACATACGGACTAAAACATATGTTTCCTTATTATAAATTAATAATGTATCAAGGTCAAACCTACTATTAGTTTGACTAGGGTTGTTATCCGGAGATTTATATTTATATTTGTATTTTTCTTTTTTAAGCTTGGAGGTTTAAAAATTATAAACTCTTAAGTTTAAATTTCAAATTAATGAGTTCAGATAGTTGTGTGTTGTTGTGATATTAGGATGCAAAAAAACCATTTATTTTACTTTTGTGAAGTAAAAAATAGGGTTCAATGCAAATAAAGCCGTCAAATCCAATTTTTTTTTTTTTTTTTTGCAAGTTTATCCGTAATATTTAAAAATGCAAATAAACCTGTCAAGTCATCTAAGCCATGCAGTATAATTCTCAGTTGTATTGTTTGTGTGCCACATGATGATAACGTGGAAAAAAAAAACGAAAAGCGAAAAAACGCATTGTTTTAGAAGAGAAAAATGACACAAAATTCCTTAAAATAAAAAAGAATCAATCTACATACAAAAGAATCGAACTTTAACTTAAATCGGAAGAGACTACAAAGTAAAGTTAAGATGACATGTGATTAATTAATTCTCCAACCTATTGGTTACACACACTTTTTACACAATAAAAAGAATGCTTATTTTTAAAAGACCCAAATATAGTTTATTAATTAAATTAATAAATTTTTTGTATCTAAAATAATTTTTTAAAAATAAATTTGGGCCGTTTGTGATCCTATTAAACGATACGTCTTCAGTTTTCGTTTCGTAGGCAACTGCAGTAAATAGAACCGTCATTGATCTCCCATCAGTTTAATTAGTAATGTCCTCTTGATATCATTTTTAAGAATTAGTTTTGTGACAACCCAAAACTTTACAGATTTATCCAATAATTTAGAAATATGGAATGTACAAAGAAACAAAAGGCGTTTATTTTATTTCTTGACCTATATAATTTTTATGAGAAAGATAATATACTGAGACGCAAATAAAACTAAGTCGAATTTTTTTACTTTTATAAACGGAATAGAAATTATTAACTAATTATACAAACGATACCCATATTAATTTCTAAAACCATAGAAATAAAACCTTCCGTTTTTTGTTTCACTATTGACTATGATTCACCTTGCATTCCTATGGAGGCTCGTAAAGGCTTGTCAAGCAAGCTCAAGTCTGTTTCACAACACATGAAATCCTTTATACGGTGGATATAATATAAGGTAACCGAACCTGGTACATTTTCCATGAGACGATGATGAAAGAGCTTTAGAGTGGCAGCCTTGATTTCTATGTTAAAACAGACGGAAACAACATGTGGAAGAGGAAGCAAATTTTCTACTTAGCAGAAAAGGATTCCTACTTGTATTGCTTGAATGGAAAGAGAACCCATACACTCTTGTTCCTTTATGGGTTTTATGGATAATGCTTATGTCTCAAACCAAAGGAACACTACAAGAAAATACATAGATTGCGACAGAAATTTGCGACAGAAAACGCCGTCGCAAATTAGCGAGAAACTATTTCGAAACAATCGCGTCGTAAAATTGCTTGGCATTTGCGAGAGATTTGCTGGAAACTCAGAATCCGTCGCAATATTGCCGCAAATTTGCGATGAATTTGCGTGGAAAAGACCATTTGACTCATTTGCGTCACATTTGCGACGTATTTATGAGGAACCAACATTCCGTCACAAGTGCATAGAAAATTTGCGGGGCATTTGCGTGGAATGTTAGGTACACTGTTAAGTGGGTAGAGAAGCATTTTAATTTTGTGGTATAAATTGGTTTGAGTCACAAATCTGTCGCAAGTGCGTAGCAAATTCAACGCAACTGCGTAGCAGGGAATCCAGAAATTCTATAAATAAAGGGTTGAGAGAGTGAAGAGAAAATGAGATAAAAAATAGTAAAAAAAACGTGTGGAGAAAAAAAAACTATAAGTTTATTTTTGTTAAATAGTGAAAGTTTAATAGTTCATCAAGATGTTTGATCGATGTTATATAGATACTCGAGTCATGTCTTGGGAACATGATGTTTATAGTGCTCGGGCATGGATGTATAACCGTTGAGATCTGATATACCTCATATTTTATCAGTTTTTACCATAATAAACGTATAATTTTTTATGTTTTTAGAGTCTATATATTATTATTAGAGTACAAGTGAGTCATTTTAGGTGCATGGACGTGCTTTGGAGCTTGGGAAGAATCTAGAAGGTTTATGGAGCAAAACGGAGCAAATTAAGGAAACGAAGAAAAATGGAAAAACAGAGGGGTGTCTATAAATCTTAATATGAAGAATTTCCAAAAACCTTTATGCTGATTCTCTAAACCTAAATCCGTCCTTATACTTATAAATACTTATTTTGCAGCCATTGTTTAGGCTATGCTTTAATTTATCTTTGAGAGTCTTTGTAAGGGAGAACTTCTTGAACCCTCTTTTGATTTATCTTATTGCATATTGATTTCTATTGAACTGCTTGATGAATTCATTTGCTATGTCTGAGTAATTCACTTGTTAAGCTTAGGGTTCAGTAGGTTAGGNTCACAACGAGAGTTGGACATTAGACTTGCAGGATTCCTCGTTTGAGATCCTATCATGTCTTTCTGTCCGAGAGGTGTCGATCGACACTGATCGGTTTCCAGACGTTGGTTATTCAACTTAACTGAACTTCCGAATAGCTTAGGACTTTTTAATAGATTGAAAACCCTCTTAAAACCTTAGTTAATAATAGTTTACAGTAGAAAAACTCAAAACCTATTTTCTTGCATTTAATTAGAATTATTTTAGCTAGTTGCATATTTATTTTCGGTCTCTGTGGATTCGATCCCCAAGTACTACAACTGCGTGTCTGTACACTTGCAGTTTAACTACAAAGGGTAAAACTTTGTGTATCAAGATCCAGAGTCTTGTGAAGTGCAGCAGGAATATAAGGAAGGGGTTCAACAATTCTTGACGCAATCAATTAATTACTAGCGACAGTTCACGCAAAATTACGGTACCAATAAAGTCTTTATATTTTGTCCTTGCGCTAAGTGTAAGAATGTTCCTTGTAGGGATTCTGATACTGTTTACAAGCATTTGATGACGAGAGGTTTTTTGCCAGATTATTTTGTTTGGTTTTTCCATGGTGAAGATTTTGTTGTTGATGTTCCTGGTAGTTCATCGAGTAGGCATAATGAAGTTGGAGATGAACGTATGGGTGATCAGAATAACGACGGTCAATATAATTAACAGTCCAACTAATACGGGTATGAAAATGATCAAGATGGAAATAGATTTCACGACATGGTAACTGATGCATTTCATGAAAATACTGCTGCATTTAATGATACTAGTATAGAGAAACCAAACCTAGAGGCTAGGAGATTTTATGATATGTTAAATGCGGCGAATGAACCTTTGTACGAGGGATGTAGAGAAGGGCTTTCAAAATTGTCGTTGGCATCTAGGATGATGACAATTAAGTCAGAGCATAATGAATCAGAAGTTTGCATGGATAAATGGGCTGCATTAATTAAAGACATTTTGCCGGAGGGCAATAACGCTTCTGAGTCGTACTATGAAATACAGAAGTTGGTGTCTAATCTTGGTTTACCCGCTGAGACAATTGATGTGTGTATTGATTATTGTATGCTTTTTTGGAGAGATGATGGGAATTTGCAGGCATGTCGGTTCTGTGGGAAACCAAGATATAAAGATACAGGCGGTCGAACAAAAGTTGCATATCAGAGAATTTGGTATTTGCCTATAACGGATCGTTTGAAGCGGTTGTATCAATCTGATAGGATGGTAGCATCAATGAGGTGGCATGCTGGACACAACAACGAGGAAGGGGTGGTCACACATCCGTCGGATGCGAAGGCATGAAAACATTTTAACAAGGTACACTCTGAATTTGCAGAGGAATGTAGAAATGTGTATCTAGGCCTTTGCATTGATGGATTTACCCCATTAGGTATGTCTGGTCGACAATATTCATTGTGTCCGGTTATTGTTACACCTTACAATCTTCCTCTGAAAATGTGTATGCAAAGGGAATTTCAATTTTTAAGTGTTTTGGTTCCCGGGCCTAATCACCCGAAAAGGTCCTTGGATGTGTTTTTGCAGCCGTTGATTCATGAACTACAAATGTTGTGGGAAANAGAATTTGGTATTTGCCTATAACGGATCGTTTGAAGCGGTTGTATCAATCTGATAGGATGGTAGCATCAATGAGGTGGCATGCTGGACACAACAACGAGGAAGGGGTGGTCACACATCCGTCGGATGCGAAGGCATGAAAACATTTTAACAAGGTACACTCTGAATTTGCAGAGGAATGTAGAAATGTGTATCTAGGCCTTTGCATTGATGGATTTACCCCATTAGGTATGTCTGGTCGACAATATTCATTGTGTCCGGTTATTGTTACACCTTACAATCTTCCTCTGAAAATGTGTATGCAAAGGGAATTTCAATTTTTAAGTGTTTTGGTTCCCGGGCCTAATCACCCGAAAAGGTCCTTGGATGTGTTTTTGCAGCCGTTGATTCATGAACTACAAATGTTGTGGGAAACTGGGGCTCGTACGTATGACTCTTCAGTAAAAAATAATTTTAACATGCGGGCAGTGCTAATGTGGAAGATTCGCGACTTCCCAGCGTACATAATGTTATCAAGATGGACAACCCACAGGAGGTTATCATGTCCGTACTGCTTAGATAGAACTGATGCATTCCAACTTAAGAACAGAGAGCAGTTGTATGAGCATATTGTCCACGAAGAACAAGAGTCGTAAAGAGACCTTATTTGATTGGATCAGAACGGAGGTGAAATTCCCTGATGGGTACGTTTCTAAATTTTCAAGGTGCATTGAGAACGGTCAGAAGTTTTCTGGTATGAAGAGCCGTGATTGTCACGTATTCATGCAATGACTGTTTCCTTTCGCATTAAGGGAACTCCTACCACCAAATGTGAATGAGGCGATTGCAGGTATAAATTTGATTTGACCGTTTACTTATTTATTTAAAATATCTGTCATATCTAATTCTTTTTTCTAGCCATTGGAGCTTTTTTCCGAGATTTATGTGCTCGAACTCTGACGGAGGACAACATAGCAAAGATGGATGCTAATATAGCACTTATCATATGTAATCTCGAGAAGATTCCCCCCCCCATCTTTCTTTGATGTGATGGAGCACCTCCCCGTACATCTCGCACATGAAGCAGATCTTGGAGGACCTGTTCACTTCCGATGGATGTACCCGTTTGAGAGGTTCATGAAGTATCTTAAAAAAATGGCAAAGAATCTGGAAAAAGTAGAGGGATCAATTGTCGCCGGAAGTTTAACTGAAGAGACAACAAACTTTTCATCATACTACTTCGGCCCAACCGTGCAGACCAAGAGAACTG
>OVAP01002814.1:0-18313 GCA_900406295.1 Aurinia saxatilis
GTTATTTGTGACATACTTATTTCACTTACAACAGAATTATTTGTAGTGACGACATATTTTTTATTAGGTGACAGATTTATTTAGTTGTAAATGGCACAAATGTAATAAAATTTTTAATGTAAGGATATTATGTCTTTTGAAAAACATTTATGTTATTCTAGTACACACCACATTGAGAATGTTATTCTAGTAGTTTTGATATAATTTTATGTTATTCTAGGTAATTTCTCTAAAAACTATCCTTTTAACAAATTATAAAATAAAAATTCTTGAAGCTCAAGCCTTGTTCAATCATTGATAAATCTGACGTGATGTACATTTTTTTCTGTATGAGGTCGCAGAAGCATAGGTGAAAATATTACACCTTTATTAATATGATTTTTTTAGTTCTACAAATACACAAACTCCACGGGCCAAGTGTCCAAACCCAAACAGATTTGTTGTTTGAATTCCTTTCCGAAATATTGCATACTAACTGGAGTTGGATTTGACTTATATATCACACAACTCTTATTAGAATTTTGGATGTAAATACTTTAGATTGATATTTTCCAACAATCCTTTCCCCTAAATCATAAACTCTCCTTCAGTGAAATCCATCATAGCATTGTATCACTGTAATCACTAACTGAACCTTCCGCATAGTAAGAAAGATTTTCGACACAAGGCACCAACATTCCCCTAAATCACAAGGTCACATTTTTGGCTCCTCTCATGCCAGATATCTAGCCTACACCACTTCCCCTTGTTCACATTTTTCTAAACGTTGCTCTCTATAATATCAATTGTTGGGCTATGCAAGTAACCAACTCTATTATTAGTATGTTGTTATCTATTTTTGGGTTAATTGACCAAGTCTCAGGGAGTTTTTATTAAATTCCTCAAAATACTTCATTCTAACGGGAACTAGACATTACTTATACATAAGACAGATTTTTGTTGGATTGGTATATCCCAACAATTAGGGGTGTCAATTGGGCCCGCAGCCCGGAGTCCAGGCCCGTTCGGGTGTCATGTAATGCGGGTATGGGCATTTGTTTTGCAGACCGTAAATTCGCGGGCCTCGCAGTCCGGCCCGTTTGAGCTTGCGGTCTTGTGCAGTCTGGTTCGCTGGTTATCCACGGTCTGCGGTCCAGCCCGTCAAATGCTATGTTTGCTAGTTCCATGTTAAAACAGATAAGTGTAACAAGGTGTTTGTTAATATTGTTGAACCTTTGGAGACACTAAGAGTGTTTGACAGACCTTTAAATCTCAGATTTTTCTCTCGTCGCTCTTCTTCTTTTCTGGTTCTTCATCTCTCCAAATCTCAATTTTTCAATCAACACTCGATTCTCCTCCTTCGATTGCTTCTAATGTTCACAATCGAAACCCATAAACTCAAATAACCTTTTGTATACTCGCTTGGTGATCTAGGTAATCTCCGTGAGAAGTCTCACAAGAAAGATAGGTTCGGTGGTGCTAATGTTAGTATCGCTAGCTTTGTTGTTGTTGCTATGGAATTTAAAGTTCTTGCTTTTGAGCCTATTTAAAGAGTTTACAGAGGATTTGTGATGGGATTTGTGTTTGTTTTCAAATAGTTTTGACAGAGAAATGAGACAGACATAATTGTTTTCTTATTCTATGTTTAAACAGACAAGTTTAAAAAGACAAATTAGATAGCCCACTTAGACCCGCGGGTCGGCCCGTTTATCCGTCTATTATAGCGGAGCGGGTCTGGGCCTTATATTACTGGACCGCAGCCCGCCGCGGTCTGGACCGCTGAGCCCGCATGAAGAAATGGGCCAGCGCAGGTCGGTCCGTTTGGGCGCGGACTGGCCCATTTGACACCCCTACCAACAATATTTCTTTTATGATGAATCTATTTAAGAGATATATTCATTTTTTTTTGTTTATAATTTGGAGATACGTTCATTTATTAAAAAAACAAAATCTAAATAATTTTTCTAATTTATGAAAATATATTCTTATTATTTCATTAACTGAGTTTTTTCACAAATAATTCTTTGCAAATTTCAATAATAATAAATTTCATTAATAATAATCGGGAAAGATATATATATATATCAACAAAAAACTAGTCAATTGTAAACATTTCTAGAGAAATGGTAAATATTTTTTAAAAATTTATAATGGTTACAAATTTTTTAATTATTTTTTATGCTAAAGTTGTTATACTCTCTTGAAGAAGACCCTCAATGAAGAACTGAGGACGGTGAGGATGGCTTGTGGTTAATTTTGTTGATCATTCAGGCTTGCATTTCTTATGTGGGAACGACATAATGGATGATGAATCTTGGAAGTTAATTAGTGTAACGAATGATTGTGGCAATTTTGGGGTTAGATTATCAGATTGTTGCGGTCTTACGGAGTTCAATAAATGATGGTGTGGGGGCGTGGAACCAGAGTCTCAGAACTCAAGATGGTGGAGGATCTCCATGATGATTGCCGATGTATCCACAACGGACTTTCTTAGGCGTTAGTGATTGGGATTGTATGGCAAGTTCCGGTAGATTGGAATCAATTAAGGTATACTGATGACGAACTTCAAAGGCGTTTTGCTTTGGGAGATCCGATATATATGAATGGGAAGGAGTGTGAAACAAAAGTTAAGAGAAGATAAAGAAAAATTATGAGGGGGAGGGTTAGTGATTTGGATTTTGTGGTAAATTCTGATAGATTGAGATTAAGTGGGGATATTGACGAAGGAATTATAAGGCATTTTTTATGGGGGTTAGTGATTTGGATTTTGTGGCAAGTTCCGGTAGATTGGGATCAAGTGGGGATACAGATGAAGGAATTCAAAGGCGTAAGGCGTTTTTTTTTTTTTTTTTTTTTTTGGGNTTTTTTTTTTTTTTTGGAGATCTGATTTATATGAATGGGAAAGAGTGTGAAACAAAACTTGAGAGAAGAGAAAGGAAAATTATGAAAAACACTTTTTTGATTGAAAGTCAGTATTATTAATATATTACTCATACATAGTTGCATTAATTGCATCATCCGAACTAGGGTTCCGCCGTTCCGAAACCGAAAGGACCGAACCAAACGAATTTTTTTCGAACCAATCATAAACCGATCTTTCAAAGTATCCGTATCTATAATTAATTTGTAGTACCTGAAAATCGAAATTGAACAAGAACCAGAATCGAACCAAAAACCAAATGAGAATCCGAAACATAAATTAACCCACATGAATTTTTGTTATAGGTTAGATACGTTCAAGTAAATTTTACAATATTTATTTATTATTTATTCGGTTAATTAGATTAGTTTGAGTATTTTTAGATAATTAAGATAAAATTAAGATAAGATAAAATTAATCAGCTTAAGATAAAAATTTTATTTTTAGAGCTGTGTTTTTAATCTTTGGCGTATTTGGATATTTAGGTACTGTGACTACTACTGTGTGTTAAATAGGGCTGGGCATGAATACCCGTTACCTAGCTCGTACCCATCTCCAAACAACAGGTACTCGTGACTTACACGTCGGGTAAAGGGTTTTATAATTTCACTACCCGCGGGTAAGGTTCGGGTATCAATTTTTTTTTTTTACTACCTGTATTGGTACCCGTCTCATTACTTGCTTTTGTTACCTGACCCACAAATACTCGTATTTCTACTACTAATATTTGATAACTCAATCATAGAGTAAATTGTAGAGTATATGATATAATTCTTAGGTTGAAAATTATATTTTTTTATAATGAATTTTCAATCATCAGAAATTGATTTTACAAATTATTTCTGTTTCGTAGAGTTTATAACTTCATTCCAAGCAATTATTTTTTTTTTTTAGGTGAATGAATTTTCAATCTGCTAGGTAAATTATATTAGTATTAGTTAGATATAAAGTTGGAATTTTGTGAATGTCTACTATTTTTGTTTATGTACTCATTTTGTTTGCAATATACAAGTAATACACTTCATTTTTATTATAACTTACGTTTCACGTCAGTTTGGACTTTCAGCATTAAATTAGTAAATATGACGGAAGAAACTATCATATAGAATAATAATATTGCAACAAAGAACCTTTGCATTTTTAAATTATCGTTAATGATTTCAAAGATGGATTACAAATTTCAGTTTTTAAGTTCGTAATTTATTTATTTATGGAACTATTATGTTGTCTATAAAAAGTTCTTACTATTTTATAGTCATTTCTTCATCCATCGGTATAATAATTTTTAACTTTTTACGTTTATTCGTAAATTATTTTGTAATCATTCGGGTACGGGTAGAAGGTCGGGTACTCGTCGGGTCAATAATTTTTTGTCAGGTGCCCGTTTATTAGGATACTCGTTTTTTGCGGATAAGGTACCGTAAGGGTTGAATTGGGTAACGGGTACCTAAAAAATCAAGGGTACTCGACCCCTGCCTAGAGATGTCAGACGGGCCTGCCCGAGTCCAAACAGGCTGTCTGCAGCATGATTTTTTATATTGTTGGACCGCCACGGGCCGACCCGCTAGGCCTGCTGACAAGAAATGCATGTCCAAGCCCGCACCATATAAGCCCCCGGATATACGGGCCGGCCCGCGGGCTAGCTTCTTTGTGTTGTTGCTTTGCTAGTTTTAATCCAAAGTTTGAACCTTTACATCCTATGCAATCAAGCAATACACAATTTAAGTTGAAATTGAAAAAATGATAGTTGTTGTGTAGGCAACAACATCATGCCTGGTTTCATTTGTATGCATAGTTCTCAAAATCTCGCTTAATACATTAATATATACTGAAGAATCTTAGAAGTTTCTTTCGAGTTTTTAGTCATGTTACAAGTATGGTGTATCTCTCATTGATTAGGTGACGAGCTTTCTGGAGACATGTACGAAATTTGGAGGCAAGAACATAATAGAATAGCAACAGGACTAGACAAAGAGTTTATGCGAGGTGGGAACAAAATATAATAGCACAAAAGCGAGACTAAACAAAAAGTTGTTTGGGAACAATTATAAAGTCATCTCAAAGGCACAACGACTCATGTTTGCTTTCCTATCCATCATCTTAAATAAAAGGAACTGTAGATTTTTCAATTTGCATAAGAACTAAGAAAACAGAAATCTTAGCTTGTCCTGAAGTATAGGTTCGTATAATCGAGTGGATGGAGAAGAAAACCCAGAAAATTTACCATTTCAATAGGAGAAGATTTCAAGCTTATGTTGGTTAATTTATATTGGTCTCCCATAAGCTTTGAAAAAACTATTAAAAAAAATGAAGGGAAGAATGTATGACAAACAAAGCTATGAAGAAGATGAAGCTAAGAAATTTTTTGAAAGTCAATTTTACAAATAATTTTTCATGCACCGACAATTTTTATGGATATCACATTAAAAGATATTTGTTTTATGTGTTTCTGTTACATGTTTGATTTCTGTTAACAAAAAGAATAAGATAAGCTTTTTTTTTTTATGTTCGAAGACGAAGTAGTGAAGAATCACAAAACTTTGTGTTTTACAAGTACTAGCGGGCTGCCCATAAATCTGCCTGTCTTCAGTGAGTCGGCCCGCAACACCGCGGTCCTAAACGGACTGGCCCGTGAGATCAGCTATTATATGGGCCTAAAAACATATCCAAGCCCGCCCGTTGAGGGCCTAAACGGGCCTGGCCCACCTCTATCAAAAGAAAAACATATTATTAAAATATTTTAGATTAGTTTTGACCATTTCGGTGTGAAGTTTTTGTGAAGCAAAATGGGAAAATTGCTTATTTTCAAGACTGAACACATACAACTCCTTTATCCGGGTGACCACATTATAATAACTCTTCAAAGATCTCATTTTAGAAACTGAAGACAAAAGAGATTTAAAATCATTACGTCGACAAAATAAGGAAACATCAAATCTAAAGAATCATGGAAACTGAATATGTCAAAATTGTCTCCCTGATTTATATTAATGTGTCTCTCCCCTTGTTCCTTGGAAGTGGTACAAACACTTATAAGTGACCCTAATCTTAGATAAAACCATCGGACTCACTGGTTCTTTGGATCAGACAGATACCAGTGACTGAGTTTGTTCTGATAATGACCCAGCTAAACCATCTTCATCAAATATGTGACCACTGATGTAATCGTATAGCAAAAAGGGGAAACTAAAGCTTCAACTTCTTATTAGGCCTCTTCAATTTGGCATCTTCATCGACAGTGATCTGTTGCTTTCAAAAAAGTTTTCCAGACGCAGACGCAGATATGAGCGACGTAATCCAGAAAAGTTACCGTAAAATGACTTGATAAAAATAAAAAGCAAGTAGAAAGATGAGATCAGGAAAAAGGGTGTGAGGGAGGATAACCTTATGTTTTTTGTTTTTCTTCTTCTTTTTCTCATCTTTTTTCTTCTTTGCCTGTTTCTTCTTTTTCTTTTTGCTAAGCTTAGTGTTCTCTATCTTATCGTCATCAGAAGATACCTAAACAAGATGAGGAAGGCGTAAGAAATGGTCAGCGGAACATATCCTACGATTTCATTCCATATCCAGATAGATTGAAAGAGGGTAGTGAGGATTAGATACCTCGACATCTTCAAATGAGGCAACATGTTGAACTGTTCTTCCTGAACTTGAAGCCCCACCTAAGACCAATAGAGTATCATAAAGATTATGACTTGACATTGTATGCTTATCGGAAGTTGAGAAATTCTCATGCTGCCACATGTATTCCCCAATAGCATAAATGAGGCATGCATGTTTCATTTCATGTGGATTGACTTAAGTAAAAGCAAATATCTTCATGTTAGTGAGCTGTGTTGTTTTTCACCGACCACCTAAGAATAACATGATTATTCTACACTTTGAAGTGAGCCATATTAGTCCACGATTACAATCAACTTATAGTGCAAATCCATTGCAGGCAAACTGTAATTACGCATTTTCATCTAATGAATGATGTGTAATGCTTTCACACTCTTTTATTGTTGTTTTGAAACTAAGGAATTCCCACGGAATGAATTTATCTGCAATAGAGTTTGAATGCCGTATACATCTCCTGCACTCCATGACCTTTGAAACAATTTTTACCAGAACTTCTGGCCAAATATATAAAATCTCCTATTTGATGCTGACCATAGTTTTTATCACCTACCTAGGATTCCTCTTTCTTCTCTAAAAAGAACTGAGCTACAACCTGATAGATGGATCCTACCCTTATTCTCTCTCTGAAATAATAAGAAGACGGACAGAAAACAAACGGAAGCAAATTTGAGCGAAATCTAGAGCAGTCAAACCCTGAAAGCCCAAACCAAGATCCTAGCCCTGCCTCAACTCATTCCTCAAGCCACGTTTTAAACCTTAAACTCTCGATGCTGAGCTCAGAAAGCCAAACTTTCGTTGCCCACTAGACTAAACAAGAACACCTTAGCTCTCACGTAATGCTAAGCTACAAAGCGGGACTATAATCAACTAGAGTAACAAGAAAGCCTTAGAATCACAACTGAGCAGAAATGGTATTGGCATGATTTAAATATAGTTTGAAAGTACTGACTGGCAAAAACGGTGTCTCGGGCGTTTTTGACAGCCAAGTCAAGAAGATCAGGATCAATAGAAGACAAGCCATTAGGATCTTGAAGCTTCCTCTCGAGAAACTTGGCTAAAGCCGCCGCTTTGTTAGTCTTCAAGGGTCCACCTGGATGAGCCAATCTGAATACATAGACACCCAAGAATTTTCAAATCAAGAAATCAAGAGAAGAGGAAAACAAAAATCGTAGAAGAACCTGGGAGCGTGAGAGCGAGAAGAGGAAGGAAGAGGAGCGAATTTGCTTCCTCGAAGAGCTTTCTTTTCATCTTCGCTCAGAACCTCGCTGCCTCCTCCCCCCATCGCAATTTCACTTGCCAACAATACAGAAACTTTTGACGGCCCAAGTTTGTCAATTTTTTTAATTCTAAGGGTTGCATTGGAAATAATAGTGTAGCATTATGTTTTAGCCCACGGTTGGCCCAAGGGCAGCTCGGGAGGAAGGGGAGTCTCGGATGGTGGCGTTGATGAGTTACAATCTTCACGGATGTATTCGATCATGTATTTGGAGTTGTTTTGTGTGATTTGACAAAGTCAGTGTTATTGGAACATGTATTTTAAAAAATCTTTTAAAAATCAGTGTTATTGGACTAGTGATTTTAACAAACACCATCAAATTCGGTGTTATTGGAAATATTTTAATCATTTGGTTTTAAGTGATTTTAGAGTGTTTTGGATGAGTTTTTTAGTTAAAAATGGAAATACTCAAATCACATGGTTTTAGGTGGAATTTGATGTGATTTCATTAAAACTCTTCCAAATCATCAAAACTCTCCAAAATCTCATTAAACATCAAACCATTTCAAACTCATGATCCAATACACCCTCATTTAATTAGCGTTGTCGTCGACGATGTTGATCACCCATCCACAGAGATTAAAGGTACACTTACTCGCCACCATTCAGATGAAGAAGAACAACTAAAGATTGTTGTGCACCTTGAAACACAGTTATAGGCTGGTGGTTTGGAATCCCTATTTGGGCCAAACATGGTGGATCCAACCACCTAGTTTTTCTCTTCGCTGCCCACTACGCTTTGGACATGACTTGTACAGGTATGCTCTCGGATACGATCATGTCAAGAAATCTCACGAAATCTACCATTTCCAATCCAACTCATGGAGGACTCTCGATGTTGGTACTCCACACTGGAAGACAGTGTATTATAGGCCTGCCGCCTCTCTCAATGGAAACACTTACTGCCTTGCCACTGATAGGAACTCAGTCTACGATGGATTTGATCGCTTTGTCTGTTTTGATTTTACAAGCGAGAGATTTGGTCCAACTCTGCCTCTGCCGTTGCCCTCCCAGGAGCATCCTAGATGGTGGAAGTTAATTGATTTCCCTTGCATAATTCATCAATGTACAAGGCTTATAAATAGCCTGAGACTTTACATACTTATTCCACAAAATCTGGAATACATAACAGTATTGACAATATATCGGTGAGTTGTTGTAACATAATGATTTTATATTCTATCACCCTCCCTCAGTTGAAGTGTCGGGGTTTTTGATGGTTAAACTGGATCAAAAATCATTGAAGAGTGAAGTTGGGAGACTCTTAGAGAAAATATATGCATATTGGAGAGAGGAGGGGACATTTATGACCTTTACTTCACCAATAGCTACTTTTTCTCTTACGAAGTGTATGTCGAGCTCAATGTGTTTTGTGCGCTGATGTTTGATCGGGTTATTTGCTAAGTACACCGAGCTGATATTGTCACAATACACCACTGAAGTCTTAGTTATCTTGAGATGGAGTTCCTTCATGAGATTGCGTAGCCAACATAATTCTGCAACCGCATTAGCTACACCCATGTATTCTGCCTTAGAGCTTGATCGTGAGACCGTTTGTTGTCTCTTAGCGGACCAGGAGACAAGGTTTGGACCGAGGAAAACGTAGTAGCCCGAAGTAGAGCGTCGTGTATCCGGACAGCCTGCCCAATCGGCATCTGAGTAGGCAGTGAGACAATCAATTTGACCATTAACCATTTGCAGTCCGTGAGCTGTCGTGCCTTGTATGTAGCGGAGAATTCGCTTCAGTGCGTTCATATGTGGTAGACGAGGATCATGCATATACAAACATACTTGATAGACTGCATACGCGATATCCGGTCATGTGAATGTTAAATATTGCAAAACACCTGCTAGACTCCGGTATGTCGTTGGATCAGGAACACGGTCTCCAATTTCAGCTGAGAGCTTAGCCTTAAGATCAACATATGTTGCACATGGTTTGCAATCAGCCATGCCGGCACGTTTCAGTATTTCCTTTGCGTATGCAAATTGGCTTAAGAACAGTCCTTCGTCGTTGAATGTGGCCTTAATATCGAGGAAGTGATGAAGTTTTCCCATGTTCGTCATCGGGAATTATGATTTGAGTTGAGCAATGATCTGTTGCAGCAGATTTGGTGATAATGCCGTCAATATAATGTCGTCGACGTAAAGGAGTATGTAAGTCGTAGCTTTCTCTTTCCTGAAAATAAACAAGGAAGCATCTGCCTTGCTTGTAACAAAACCAATGTGCGTTGGAAATTTTGTTAATCGGGAGTTCCAAGCCCGTGGAGCTTGTTTTAGCCCGTAAATAGCCTTTTCTAACTTGCACACATGATTTGGATAGGTCTTGTCGACAAAAACCTGGAGGTTAGTGCATATACACTGTCTCTTTGAGATCACCTTGAAGAAACGCGTTTTGCACATCTAATTGGTGTAGGGCCAGTTTAGCGCAACTCCAACATTGAGAACCGTTCAAATTGTTGCTGGTTTTACGACGGAACTGAAAGTTTCCGTAAAATCCACCCCTTCTTCCTGCGATTTTCCATTAGCAACGAACCTTGCTTTGTAGCGAGTCAACCTACCATCTGCATCATACTTATGCCTGAAAAGCTACATAGATCTCATAATATTGACCTTAGGAGGTCGTGGTACCAATTTCCAAGTCTTAGTCTTAATCATAGCATCATGCTCAGTAGTCATAGGTGTGTTCCAATTTGGATCAGATAAAGCTTGATTATGCCCTTTGGGAAGTGGCGAGATGGTGGAAGATAAAAGAGTTAGAGTGTGTTTTGGCTTAGAGATGCCGGATTTTGAACGTGTCGTCATAGGATGACGAGGATTTGATGGTGTGGGGGTTGTAGCTGGTGGAAGCGAAGGACGGTATGGTGGTGGGTTTGTGGTCGGAGGTGGTGTCTGCAAAAGTTGTTTAAAGAGAGGAGATGTTTCATCGACATTGTCGAGAAAACTATATGTTGGTGTTTGATCTAAATTTTTGTGTGCAGCAGGGAATATATCCTCATCAAAATGAACATGACGAGAGATAATTATTTTATTTGTTTTCAGATTAAGGCAGCAATATCCTCTATGTTGGGAGGGATACCCAAGAAACAAACATGGAGTTGTTCTTGGAAATAACTTATGAAGATCTGTGTGATTAAGTTAGGGAAACATAAGCATCCAAAAACTCGTAAGTGTTTATAAGTGGGTTGTTTGTGAAAGAGAAGAGTGAATGAGATTTGGTTTTGTATGGCTGAAGAGGGGAGAATATTTAAGATGTGGACATCGACATGAAGGGCTTCAACCCAATAACTAGGCGATAGTCGAGCCTGAAAGAGAAGAGCTCGAACGGCGTTGTTGATGGTTCTACTCATTCTTTCAGATTTCCCATTTTGTTGGGAAGTATGTGGATAAGAGAAACGAACCTTAATTCCATTTGTATCGAAATAATTATGAAACTGAAGATTGATATATTCACCCCTGTTGTCACATTGAAATGATTGAATCTGTGATTTGAATTGAGTTTTGATAAAAGCTGCGAAGTGGAGAAACTTGAAGAAAACTTCACTTTTGTGTCGAAGTTGGTAACCCAAAGAAAATGTGTGAAGTCATCAAGAAATAAGACATAATATCGTATGTCACTGATGTTAGGGATATGGGAGGACCAAACATCGGAATGCACAATCTCAAAAGGTTGAGTAACTGGAGATTGAGATGAATGAAAGGGAAACTTTATTTGCTTTCCCAAAAAACATGGTTGACAAGAACCAGAGAGCTTGTCATTGGTACATAAACCATTATTGTTTGAAAAAATACAGCGAAGGACATTATTATTTCTGTGGCCGAGAATTTTGTGCCACAATGCCGGAGTGGAAGCTAAAAGAGCAGTGGATGGTGAAGAAGTTTTATTGAACGAGGCTGGGAGGGAGTAAAGATCTCCAGAGCTATTACATCGGAGCAGAACTGTCCGTGTGTTGATGTCCTTCACAAAAAAGCCAAAAGGGTCAAACTCAACAGTACACCAATTATCTGTTGTGAATTTACGAACATATATTATTTTTTTGACAATTTGGGGTGTAACAAGAACATCATTTAGAGAAAGGAGTCTAGATTGAGTTTGAATTGAAGAGGAGCCAACAGACGTGACTGGAATTTTGGACCCATTACCTACAATGACTGTGTGAGAGATGTTATTATTAAGATTAGAGTGGAGGGTACCTGCAGAGGCAGAGAGATGAGCAGTTGCACCAGAGTCCATGTACCAGCCAACACCATTAGGATCTGGCAATGTCTCTGTCGTGTGAGCACCTGGTTGTATTTCCATCAAGTGAGCTTGCTGGCTCGTATGATTATGGGAATGTGGTGCAGGTGCGCGGAAATGGCTTTGGTGGACAGCAGGCCATTGCTCATAGTAATTGGGCCATGAAGGAAATGGGCCTGGCCAAAATGGTGGAGGGCCCAGTTATAAGAATTAGGTCGTGGCTCAGAATTGTTCCCGCCACCACCTTTGCCACGATTGTTGTTGCGCATATTTCCCCTCTGGCTTTGGCTTCGCTGTTTCTGTTGATGATGACCAGTTACCGGTGGAGTGGTCGTGATGGTGAGAGCGGTGCCAGAGGAAGAGTGATTTGTGTGTGTTGCAGAGACGCTACGAGGCGTCTTCATTCGATCCTCTTCCAGTTCGAGCATCGATTTCGCAGTTTCAAAGCTTGGAAAGGGATCACGATGTTTGATTACATTGATGATGTAGTCAAAAGGTTCGTTTAAACCGTTAAGCAGATACATGACTAGTGTACGATCCGTGACCGGAGCATCAACACTAGCAAGTCTATCAGAGAGGGATTTGATTTTCTGACAATACGCTTTGACCGAAAGATCTCCAATTTGTGTTGTCCATAGTTCATTGTCAAGTTGTATCGCTCTGGCATCCTTGTTGTTGCGAAACTGATTTTCGATACGAACCCAAACATCTCTAGATGTGCCACCAGGTTGGAACGAACTTTGAAACAAAGGAGGAGCCAAAGTTTCATAAATCCAAAGTTTTACTAAACCATCACGTTTAGTCCACTGTGCGTCGTTGGCAGCAGGGGCTGCAGTACCATCGATGTGATTGGAAACATCAAAGGTGAGACAATGTGTGAGAAACAACTCACGCCACGCATCGTAATTATGATTATCGAGATCTAGGATGAGAGGTATGTGAGATTTGATGTTAGTAACACTGAAAGCTCTCTCTAGTGCTTGAGGAGCTGCCATTAAAGGCGAGTGGAGAAGAAGAGAAGGATAGAGTAGGAAGATAGAGAAGAGAAAGAAGAGAACAAGAAAAAGAGAAAAGCGGTCAGGAGCGAACACGCTCTGATACCATAAAAGTTAATTGATTTCCCTTGCATAATTCATCAATGTACATGGCTTATAAATAGCCTGAGACTTTACATATTTGTTCCACAAAATCTGGAATACATAACAGTATTGACAATATATCGGTGAGTTGTTGTAACAGAATGGTTTCATATTATATCAGAGGGGTTATGCAACTATCTTCTCTTATTCAAGAAGACAAGCTTGTCGTTTTGTTTCAGATTGAGCATCCCTACGAGGTTGATATATGGGTTACGACTATGATTGACCCCAATAACGTCTCGTGGAGCAAGTTTTTGACAGTGGATATGGGACCAGTCGCCGACGCTATTCCCTATGACATGACATTTTCACCTATGGGTTTCTTCCTTGACGAGGAGAAGAAACTCGCCATGATTTTTGATGAATGGAAGCACCCTCGCTATATAGTTAATATCATTGGAGATGTTGGATTATTTAGACAAGTGTATGTGGATCTCCTTGTAAACCGTGCCCGCTCCCTTGTCTATGATCATGATCGTGTCTGCCCCTATGTTCCTAGTTTAGTGCAAATCAGAAAGCAAGTTTCAGTTACGTCCATGTGACCAAAACAAGATGAACATTCTGGTTGCTTTTACAAGAGTTCCTACAAAACCAAATCAACAAATTTGCATTATGTAATCTCATACACATGGATTAAATATCAAATTTGTTCAACAAATAATCAAAATCAAGACATTGTTGCATATAATGCAACAAAACTTAATTCAATATCAAATTTTGAAACTAATACACAAACCTTTGTAATTACAATGATTAAATCAAGACTTTGTTACAATAACTCAAGTTCATTGTTCCTTTGAAAATAAATTATCTTTCTTTCACAGCAGCTAGAAGAAAAGTGTCACAAAATTATAGGATACGCTGAGTAATTAACATTTGGTCAAATACACTAATCCTAATAGAAAAATAATGATATTTTATTGTTCTTTCATGCTCTATTCATTATTTGATAAAACAATTTATTTACAAAATCCTGTGTGTCGCCTCACAAAAAAAAAAAATAGTGTATTCTTATGTTGATGTCAACGACTATGTCAGTAAGCATTCCTCCAAAAAATAGGAAATATGAAATCCACGTATCTTCAAAATTAGGGTTCATCTTTACAGAAAGGTAATTTATAAAAAAAATCCCCAATTTTCAACAACTTCCCCATATCAACAAATTGACTCACATAAACGAGTTCTTTAAAATTTATGGCCTCAAATGACTCGAGTGCTCCTTTCAATTTCTTCAAAACACGCAAAAACAAAAAATCATTCAAAACTTTTTCAAGGCTTTGCGAAGAGCACTCGAGTCGTTCGACAATTGAATGTCCTTTAATTGTATGACTTTATTCTGGATTTTTTTCTATGGGTATTGCTCAGTCATTCGATCCGTTTTGTATAGTTGGAAGAAGCAATAGGATTTGAGGATCTTCGTCTCCTTTCTCCTTGATTCAATTGGGGTTGAAGAGGAAAATGGTGCCGGGATGGGGGATTACGGGAAACAAAGGGAGCTGTTACGATTTCTGGATGGATTTTAGTGAATGTATGTCTCATTGCAGAGAGCCTAAGGACTGTTCGCTTCTTCGTGAAGATTTTCTCGAGTGTTTTCACCATTCCAAAGAGGTACCTACGACTTTCTTCCAGTTTTCTAATTTTTGCTGGTGTTTAATTGAATGTGGCTTTGATATATAGCTTGAAGATTTTTCTTTGATTTGATGAGAATCCTTGATTATTATGTGATGGTGATGTGAGTGTAGATCACGGGTTTGAAGTCATTCTAAAATCATATATTAGTTCGAGCGAGATGCTAATGAGTTTGGTTGTTTAAGTTTTATACCTTAGTTAGGTTCCAAATCGTCTTGGCCTAATACAATGACTTGGATTGTATAAATGGTTCCTCTTGCATGAAAGATGTTTATTTATATCTCATCTTCGTACTTTGTAAGTAGATTGCTTACATGGATCATTTTTCCACATGGGTCCTTTCCACATGTTTGAATTTAATCTAGGCTTTGGATGTCTTATAAGTTGATGCCGGTATTGTATTGATTCTTACTCTTGTGATTATGTGAAATTTCTGTTACTATTTGACTTGACTTCTTCTTTGGGATTCTGGGGTAGATTATAGCTCTGTTTCTTTCATTATTGTCTTGTGAGGGGTTGAAACCACTTTCTTTTTTTACAATTTCATTTCATTCATTAAATTTTGTTCCTTTTAATTCCTCTCATTCCTATTCCTGGTCATTCTTTTTATTCCTATAGTGATCACCAGTTAGAGCCATCAATTTTTTTTTTTTTTTGGTCGCAAAAGTGATTTTATTCGAATATAAAGTGGTGGCAAAAGCCATAACAAGATACAAAGTTACCAAACCAGTAGGCAAATAACAAAAAAAAATATTTGGAACTTATTAATTCATACACTCTAAAGCTAAGCGATGACCTAACCATGCTGAACCATTGCGAGAGATGTAGGATTGATAGCGATGTTCCTTGGTAACACTAGTAGCAATGCTCGTCGCTATTGGATTCGTTGTTGTAGCCACCATGATAAAGGTTGAACCTGGAATCAATCTCAATGCTCCAAGATTTTTGTCAAGCAATATTCGAACCGATGGAAACTGTAAAGGGTATTTCAAAGCATCCATTAGTTGCGCATTCGACACTTCAAATACTATATTTTGGAGTCGTATATCAGTTAAAGATGTAGCTTCCCATAGTAACCCTTCTAACTCCGCCTGCAGTCTATTCCCGACGTTAGCAAATACATTACGTCCATGGAAGATTGACTCCCCATAGTGGTTCCTCACAATCCACCCACCCCCAGAAAGATGCTCTGGGTGAATCCAGGAACTAGCAACATTGCACTTTAACTGATATGTAGCTGGCTTCGTCCATCGTTGAGCTTCAACATGAATCTCATTAGCTTGAACCTGAAGGTTAGCTATGGACCATTCTTGCATCTCATCATTTGCCCGCTGAATAATAAACTCCGTTGTATGCAGGGTTTGTTCAAAGACCAATGCATTTCGCGTTTTCAAAATCTGCCATACAAACCACAAAAAAGAGAAATCCTGACCGGAAGTTATTTATACCATCAAAATTATTTATACCATGATAATTGAAATATCCAAGATATGCGAAAGTTATTAGCTATATTTATAAAACGTTAACCAAAATTTATTCAAATATAACCTTTTAATGAATTTTTGGGTACTCAGAACCGAACATAACCCGTATGGTACCAAACCGAATATGACCCAATATGAAGATCCGTAGGGATCATGTGGTACTATAACCAAAAGACTCGATACCCGAACCGAATTGGAACGGGTACCCGAATGCCCAAGCTTACCCTGCATAAGCCAAAGTTTACACCCCTTAGAGATGCTATTAAGCAGTTGCAGAGAATAAGGTATGAGAGCTTCTTCTTTTTTGTGAGGACTCAAAGATAGTCTATAAACTTTTAGTCAAAATTTTGGGTGGTCACGAATTAGAAATGTAAACTCATTATCCACATATACGACTGATATTGAAACTCATATCATGTATGTAGGGATGCAATCAAGAGTCAACAGACCGATCAGTTGGCTAGGAATACAAAAAACTGTACACCAATGTGACAAAATCATCTGAGATATAACTTAGGGAATGTTATTGAATCTTGTGCTTTTATGTATTTTAAAGGATTTAGATTTACTAGTTATTCAATGTATTTTGATGTATTCACTGCAATTGGCGTGGATTCTTTTTGTATTTGGTTGTAGCAGAATCCATGGATGTAAGGCCACTAAAATACGTAGTACATAATGATAAGAACATAGAATGGAGTAGTTCATGATTTGGAAAGAATGTTAAGCTTGGTATTGGCGTTAAAGTAAAGTTAGAAGAATAACTATTTCCACCAAACAATTTTGAATAGATAGACCATTATTAGAAAATCAACATAAGCAGAACCTCTAATGCAGACATGATCGTGAAAAGATTGAAAATTTTCCCATGAATAAGCTCGCCCTCATGAAGATCTGTCAAAGAAAGAGAAACTTAACATGGTTTAAGAACAAGTTTTCTTGTTACATCAAGCGGAGGAAAGTAAGTAAGAAAGGAATCACTTGTATGATCAAGGTCACATATGAGAGAGAGACTACCGTTGATACATCGACCCAGACATAATTGTCATCGGAAGGGATGAACAATTTCTTGATGATTCTTCTTCCCTCATTGGTTGCATTGTCAATCTCTGGAATCAAATCCTTGAGGTTTTTTGCTCCCAGGTTCGTCTTTCAGCAGGTAAGGACAAGTCTCAGGATATCTCAATTCCATTAATTGATACGAGTAGTTGCATCCTCCAATTCCAGTTTTTACAGTTTGCTATTATGAATATGCAATTAGAGATATGATTAGTAGGAGTGAATGAATAAAAAAAAAAACCGGGACGAAGGTAGAAAAATGTCTTTTGGTTTTTTTTTTTGTTTTTGTTGATAATGTGTATTCACAAATATTAAATTTGTTTGTTCATAATTCAAGTAAGAAAATACATCAAAATCAAAATACAAAAAAAATCAAGAGATACTAAATAACACCGGTTTTTAACATACTTAAAAATAAATCAAACAAATACATAATTGAATAACACTGAATAGTAATGTATTTTAACAAAATACAAAAAACTGAATAACAATCTACTATATATAAAAGGAGTTGTTCTTTGCTCCTAACTATGCCACCTAAGCATAAATAATCAGCCAATCAGAGTTTTCCAAATCATTTAAGAAAACCACCTCAGTATGTGAAACCAACCAATCAAAATAAGCTATGTTATCCACACCGCTAGAAAATTTATAAAAATAATTATCCAATTAGAGTAATCAATTTAGCCCCATGAGTCTGATTTACTGAGAGGCGGGTCATTTAAACCTTTAAAAACAAAACCCAAACGTTTCACCTTCTTAATTTTGAGTGTTATATATACCTAATCATCTTCTACGTATCTCGCCAATCTCATCTCTGCTTCTCTCACTCATCAAGCTTCCGTTTCTTCTAATAAAAATTATTACAGGTGTAGTTATTTCACATATAAAAATTATTACAGCTAGAATTTTTCCACTCTCATAATTCTCTGCGATCTTTTGCTTTCACAATCACCAGAGAAGTATGAGATT
>OVAP01002815.1:755-18306 GCA_900406295.1 Aurinia saxatilis
AAACTCTACAACGACAGCGATTCTAAGTTTGCTTTTCAAAATTTCAAACTTTATCTGTTTCTCCTTTGTCCTTTCTTCCACCTCTGTTTCGTTGCATGTTAAAGCAACTTCTTCTACAACATCCCTAGATTTTTGCTCCATGACTGAGCTTACCTCATCAAATCTTGACTCCACCATGCATAAGCCAAGTATCGACCCCGAAAACCCACCTCCTCCTCTCGAGATTGGTGTCACCACCAATGACACTCCTCTGTCTCCGGCGAGACCCATCAACAAAACCAAGAAAATCTCAGTCTTGCCACTAATCTTCCTAATATTTTATGAAGTCTCAGGTGGTCCATTTGGTATTGAAGACACTGTAAACGCAGCAGGACCGTTACTAGCCATTCTTGGATTCATCGTTTTGCCTTTCATCTGGAGCATCCCTGAAGCACTTATGACCGCTGAGCTGGGAACAATGTTCCCGGAGAACGGCGGTTATGTTGTATGGGTCTCTTCAGCATTAGGACCTTACTGGGGGTTTCAACAAGGTTGGGTTAAGTGGCTTAGTGGTGTGATAGATAATGCTTTGTATCCCATTCTGTTTCTTGATTATGTCAAATCAGGAATACCTGTTTTAGGTAGTGGACTACCTCGAATGGCTGCAATTTTGGTCTTGACTATAGTCTTGACTTACTTGAGCTATAGAGGTTTAACCATTGTGGGTTTAACAGCTGTTCTGTTGGGTGTTTTTTCGATTCTTCCGTTTTTGGTTATGTCTCTTATGTCGATTCCAAAGATTGAGCCTTCAAGATGGCTTGTGGTTACTGATAAGTTGAAAGGTGTGGATTGGAGTTTGTACCTCAATATCTTGTTTTGGAATCTTAACTCTTGGGATGCCGTTAGTACGCTTACAGAAGAAGTTGATAACCCGATTAAAATGTTACCGAGAGCTCTGGTTTCCGCGATGGTTCTTGTTGTTGTCTCTTCACTTTTCCCGGTTCTGGCCGGGACAGGTGCTTTACCTCTTGAGCAGAGGCTGTGGACAGACGGGTATTTCGCTCATATCGGAAAAGTGATAGGAGGAGCTTGGTTGGGATGGTGGATACAAGCTGCAGCTGCAGCGTCAAATATGGGAATGTTTTTGGCTGAAATGAGCTGTGATTCATTTCAGCTTCTTGGAATGGCTGAGCGTGGGATGATTCCCGAGGTCTTTACCAAGAGGTCGCGCTACGGGACTCCATGGGTCGGGATACTGTTCTCGGCTTCTGGTGTGATTCTCTTGTCATGGTTAAGCTTTCAAGAGGTATTGGCTGCCGAGAATTTGTTGTATTGTTTTGGAATGGTTTTGGAATTTATATCGTTTGTGAGGTTAAGGATGAAATACCCAGCTGCATCACGGCCTTTCAAGATTCCTGTAGGGGTTTTAGGATCAATCTTGGTGTGCATTCCTCCAATCACACTGATCGGTGTCATTGTGGCGTTTTCGAACCTGAAAGTTGCAGCGGTGAGCCTTGCGGCTGTAGTGCTTGGGCTTGTGATGCAACCCTGTTTGAAGCAAATGGAAAAAAAGAAATGGCTCAAATTCTCAACCAGCTCTCACCTACCAGACCTTCTGGAATAAGCAAAGTTAGACAGAGATAAAAGACTTTTCTTTTGAGAGCATCCGAAAATGTATAAACCTCTCCTGTTTTCATTTGCCTGTTCATTTTGTAGTATATTAAAAACAAATTTACTGTTGAAAAATTTCCATGAGTTTCAGTTGATTCAAGAATTAACATTCATGTTCAAGAAACTCTATTGTAATAAAAGTAAGAAAACAAAGGTGGAGGAGCCCTCTCTCTTTCTCTATCTGTCTATTTACTTCACTGAGATTTTCTGTACAAACTTATATATCTAAGTATCTGTACAACAAAACATTTGCGGAGCAGAGAGTTCATTTAGTATACCTTTTCTGGATTTGCTTCCGGGATCCATGTTTAACTAGTCATTTACTCGGTACCGCAAACTACTTCCAAGAGCGTTGGGAGATCGTTGATCGAACAAACAGGCGACTCCTGCTCATTGAATAGATTATATACAATATAAGTTCATAAACACAATACCATGGATAGAGTATATGCAGGAAAATGGCATATGCAAAGCTACACAGAAACTCGAAACACACACAAATTGAGATATATTATCATAGACAGAAGTATAATTAGAGAACTCCAATCAAAACCAGTAAAAAATAACACTGAACAACTCATTGATAAGTAGGCCTATGAATTATGATCCTACCTACTGGGACTTTATAATGTCAAAACACGGGTTATTTCAAGCACCAACCATATAAAGTTGATCACTCAACTACAGTAGAATTGTTCTAAGAACATAAAGCAGCGGCTAAATCTTCCAGGTATCAACTAGGACTACTTTTCTTGTGATCATAGTCCATTTTAATGCACACAAACAAGCTCATGATACAGTCGAAAGATAACAGAGATTTTAAGCAGGTACTCACTCAAAAAGACTAATGTACCTGTCATCGCGACCAAGAGCAATAGCAGTGAGGTAGTGAGCAACAGAGAGCAACCAAGAATCACTGTGAGCAGCAATCACATTATATCCATATATAATGTGATTTTATTCAAGGAAATCTACCTATTTAACAATAAAAGTATATACGTAAATAATAACATTTCTAATAACATTATATCCATATATTCAAGGAGATCTACATCTCCTAATACTTTCCAACTTTCCATATAATTTCTTTTAAGAGACAAAGTAACAAATAATAAAGAAAAGAAAAACAAGTACAAGTCTACAAAAGTTTTTGTATATGAAATACCAATCTCCTTTGAAATATGTTTGGAGATGTAAACCAAAAAGAGGAAAGAAATGTGTTAAAACTAACTGTTTTGTTCTTCAACTTCATTCATCCAATCGTTAAGCCACAACAATCCCTTGTAACCATAGTATAAAACAGCGGCTAGAGCAGCCATAAATATCACCAACATCGGTACTTTTCTCATGGCCACAAGAAGGACAAACAAAAATTCAGATGGTGTCGTTTCTCCATTCATATATCTAGAGAAGCAAATGTTATTGTCGATATGTTATCTAAGAAAGGATATTTTTATCAATCCGATTATCATTTGTACTTTGTTCTACCTGTGGATGTATTTGGCTTTAGCTAACTTTTAAATTTCATGATAAAATGATACTAAAAAAAAAACAATAATATGAAAGGTTTTACAGTTTAAAATTTTATACATGAAAAGTTTGATGAAATACTGTTTTAAAAATAAATCTATTAAGCTGAGAGTATTTTATTTAACGTTTTCCAACTTTCCATATAATTTTTTTCTGAATGGAGAAAGTAACAAGTAATGAAAAAAAGAAAAGTGAATTACCAAAAATCTAATAGCAAGAGAACAGATGGAAAAAATCCACTGAAATCTCTATAATCCCCTTTGAAAATATGTCCGGAGACTCATCGAGTAAACAGAAAAGGAAAGAAATGTGTTAAAGCTAACAGTGTTGTAAATGTGAACCCTATCTATTCAAAACTTTAAACATTGATAAGGAACAAGTATCATTCAAAAATCAGATTCGCGGGTATCTTCTAGACTTCTGTCTTTGTTCTTCGAGTTCATTCATCCAATCGTTGAGCCGCAATAGTCCCTTATAACCGTAGTATAAAACACCAGCAAGAACAGCCATTGATATCACCAAAATTAGTATGTTCCTTGTGGCTACAGTGAATTTCTGCAGAGATGAAGAAACCAAAAATCAGGTGGAGTATTTTGTAAGAAGTTAAGACATATGAAACATAACTCCACTCAGAACTTACTTGCAGCTTTGAGGTCTCTTTGATGTCCTGACCACGCTCACGCCTCTTTCTTCGCTTTGTTGCATTTTTCCCGTTTGGCTCCTCTTTCTCCTGCAATTTTTTGTTTGGAAGCTTCGTTTAGTGAATGTTGCTTTGAGAGTGGGATTCATTCTGAGGACCATTAATTGTTTCTGCTTACCTCAATATCTTTGACATTGCGCTGTTGTAATACCGATTCAGCCTTTTGTATTTTGCTCTTACAGGCGGAATCGCAAGGGAGAAGGCCAACACCGAACTGATTCTTTGGTACATCTTTAGGATCAAAATCTGCGGCTCGATGGGCTGCTTGAACATCTTGGCATAACCATTCTTTCTTCAAGGTTAGACACTTGCAACGAACAACAACCTTGAATTTCATTGAAAAATTGAGACAAAGTAAACAACCCATTTATAACAGAGACAACACCCCAGATGCATATAAACAACATGATGAAAATCCCCGCAACGTGGTTGCATAAGGGTCTCTTGGAAAAATTACCTTTTTGCTACACCTTTCTGGTGAAGGACACTGTCCAGGATGACATATCTGCGGACACAAATGCGTACAGTTTGGCAGTTTCCTGCGACAACAGTACCATCCAGTTAAAAAAGAAGCCTGGGACCAAGTGAACAACGAACAGGGAAACTATTAATTGTTCAAACTGAAAAATGAAAAGCAATATTAGCATGTTAGTTACCTATGGCAAGGTCCAGGGCACGAGCGAGCCTTCATTTGGTCCTTCTCAGACAATGTGTTGTAGTAAATGCACTCAAATGCATGCGCCATCGCACCACAGTGACATGATCTCTTTACTAGAGTTTTGCAAGGTGGACAATCCCCGGGATGGCATCGTCTAGGACAGGGATGCTGGCAATGAGGTGTTCTCTCCTGCACATTAATATGAAAGATAAGGAACTCTTTCCTCTGACTAATTTGAACAGCTTCATGGGATAAAACATCTAAAAGGTATGGAAACATGAGTTTCGACTCTTATCTTGAACCAATAACATTTGAAAAATATAAGCTTCAAGTTATTGTGACAACTGATTATGATGATCAAGTAAGTGGTGAGGTATACATATAAATAACAGAAGTACCTTTTGACACCGGAGATCACACTTTTCACAGGACTCACTTCTTTTATCCAAAGACGAACTTCTTATGTCCAAGGCATGACAGGTAAACGAACAGTAATGGTTCCCACATGGAAGAGGATTTCCACATAAATTATCGCAGGCAAATTGAGTTCTGTCAGAGCAAACCATCTAAAAGCCAACAAAAACAAAAATATATCAGATGTCGGATAAAAAACTACAAAAGAAGATCACAAAGTCTACAGATGGCAGTTAACAAGTTAGATATTGGATATCCATTGGAAGTAACTAATATACAAGAGAACTGGGACTCACCATTCTCTCTGCTGCCAGGTGATTGCCTACACAAGGCCGCCAGACAAGCTCTGGACAACGAGGGCAGGGAGTACCTGGTGTAGATTCGGGATGTATATTCAACATCTTCTTCGTTGGTTTTATCATAAATTCGCGGTTGGGTGGAGGTCTAGGTCCATGACACCTATGTTATAAGATGCACACAAAAACCAATGTTTGTCAGGGTAAAGATCAGAAAGTAGGAAAAAAAATGAATGAGAAAGACACCAGCATGAGACCTTAGTTTACAGTTGTGCCCACATGGGTATTCTTCATCACAAGGGAGTCGACATGGAGGACAAGCACCATAGTGGCATTTATGCGGCTGCATAAAAGCATGACATAATTCTCACATAATTCAATCATTTAATCTAGCCTCAAAAGCAAAATTATAAAGTCTTTCTGATTCTTCTGCTACCTTTCGGTTTTGCGCATGCCTGCACAATTGGGTTATGTTACATAATTTACGGCATCTGGGAGGTTTCTGATTTGTTTCAGTGCCACAGGGTACCTGAACGACATCAAACACCCAATTGCATTGTTAATACAGGTTTAACACACAGAAACAGGTTTGCTATTGAAGGATACAGAAATTATGAGAAGTATTAAGAAGCCTAAGGACTAGAAAAGATATAGCCAAGGAAATATCTATAACAATGAGCAGGAAGTCATCAGATATGGTTGACCGGCCTAGACCAAACAGAGCAAACAAGGCCTTAGGATCATTTTCCGAAGAAATTTTTGGTAAATTTAAGCTTATGGTTTCGATTGTGAAGTGCTAGCAACATCTCCTGATTCCATTAGTTGCATGATGCAACTTGCATCTAGCCATTATTAAGACGTTTCTATGGATCCACCACCACGGAAGTAACAGGACTAGTTATCACGACTTGATAGAAACAAGGCATATTCCCCTCCAAATCCTAATTCTTACCTCAAAATGCGTCTCACCACAAGCACAGGATATTGTCACCATTATTGGGCAAGGAGCACATGGACCTCTGCAATGAACACAGCAACAGGTAATGTCATTGAACGTGTATGAGTTAATAACTTAAGATCTTACAGTAGACAATGTTTATTAAATATAAAGCTAGTCTCAAATTAGAAACCAGACAGAAGTCGGAAACCAGATAATAACCAACATACTGGTGACAAGGAGACTGGCATTTATGATTCCTGCAACGGAGCTTTCTTCCGCAAACCTAAAAATTTGAAACAAATAAAATTAGAACCCAAGTGTGAACAATGAATTAGACACAAGCATGAACGACACATCATACCTCTGAGCATGGTGGACATTCGCCATCACAACAACGGCGTCTACATGCATGGCGAGCACAATCTCTCACTCTCTGGCATCTCCTCTCACACGCCAAATCTTGATGGCAAGGAACCTACTCTAAACAAATTTCCCAAAATCTCTCCATCAACACTTGATTTGACAAAAAAACATGACGCTATCCACAACTTCCTAAACATAAAACACAAAAAAAAAAAAAAAAAAAAAAAAAAANGTGAACAAAAAAAAAAAAAAAAAAAAAAAAAAAAAAAAAAAACTCTCTTTCACCTGTTTTTTCGATCCTCCACACCTGCAAGACTTAGTAACCACAATCCTACAAGTCTCAAGACACGGACCACGATGGCACCTCTCCGGACACCTATGATACCCACAACCAAGAACTTTATCACACGTACCACCACACAAAGGCGCCGCAACATCACATGACAAACCCTGGTAAAACTTCTTCCCACAGGGACAACTCCTCTTCCCCTGATACGGACACAACCCACATTCCCCCGCATGACACCCCCTCTCACACTTATGCTTCCCACAATTAAGCATATTCTCACAAGAAGCCTCACACCTAAACACTCTCTCGCAACAATCCTTCTCCTCCTTAACCTTCCCACAACAACACTTATAAACCGCACGCTCCCTACACGGAGGACATTCACCATCATGACAAACTTCTCTACACTTATGAACCTCACAATCCAACACTCTCTCACAAACATCACCACAAGAGAACAACTTATGCCCACACCTACGAACATCCTCGACACCACCACAGTAACATTTAGCTTTCACAAGCTTGGGACAAGACGCACAAGGTCCAGGATGACACAAAAGCAAACAACAATGACCACAATTATCACTCAAAGCTCTCTCACAAACCTCGCCACAAGAATGAGGCAAGATCCATGGATTATCCGCAGGAGGATCTTCTTCTTTACCGCAATAACAAAGATACCTCTTCGGAATCTCCGATTTCGAATACGACGATCGACATTTGGGACAATTCCAAACCGGATCCGGTTCAATCGAATTCGAATTCGAAGAAGGTCGTGTCACCGCACGAGCAGCTTGTAGATCTAAACACTGACGAGCCCATGATTGGATACAGAAGAGATGAAACACAGCGAAGCAAAGGGAAGTACATGACCAAGTCGGATCGGTGCGTTTAATTCGTTCGAGACAGATTAAGCACGATACGGCACCGGAGGAAGACGAGGCGAGAAAGGACTGGATCTTCGCGAGATCGATTGAGGAAGGAGATGATGATGAGTGGTTCTCGAGGTACGCTTTGAAAATGGAGTTGGAGAGATCATTGTGACGGTTGTGATTGTTCTCTGAATCGGATCCGGAATCTGAATCCGAATCCGAAATGGTTAGTTGTTGTTGTTGTTGTTGCGGTGGAGGTTGTGGTGGTGATTTCCACCGGAAATCGGACGTGGCGGCTCCGGCCATATCAGACATCTTTCTTTTTCATCTCAAATTTATAGTGTCGAAATTAAGATGTCACATGATGCTCACGTGGCACTGTAATAACTAATGAGCAAAACTACCGGTTTAACTGGAATAAACCGAATTATTGTGTACTACGGTCGTGTTCTGTTCATGAGGGGTTAAACCGAACCGATCCAATTCTGAAATGACACCGAACCATGTTGTCCCCAGATTCTCTTCGGATAACAAATCGGAAATTTCTTTCAAAATGAAGATATATAATCGCTAGAAGTCGTATCTGAACCAAAATCAAAACCATATCTTATACAGTGAAAAGCCAACAAACCCGAACCGAAATAGGTGAACCAGATAGGTAGTAGCATCACACATCTCAACAGATGAGTCATTTAACCTTTTTCCTTGGATCATTCTGATTTAGAGAACAGATTATCTAATTCGAAAATACAGTTATTTCGTTTTTCAACAGACTAAAATCCAAACATCTCTTACAAAAACAACTCAAACCAAGAGTGGCGGAACAATGCATACGAATCTCTTATGATAAGATTCATTCTAATGAATGTACATTTGGGTTCAGGGCTTGATGTATTCTCGAATGAAGTCTTGGATCTGGGTGGTCTCTCCAGTGAGCCCGGACGCTTCAGCCACAGTGACTTTGTTAATGCAATGGGAAAAGGAGAACACTTCTCCTTCGATTCCAATGGTGAAGTCGTTGGCTATATCAGCTGTGGATACCGCACTCCTCGAAGCCCTCAGTTTTTCACTAAATAGATGATGATTGGCTTTAGGCAGGAGAAAGAGAGAGAGAGAGAGAAAGAGACAAATAATAAGATTGGTTTATAAAAAAAAATTGAAATCGTACATTTCTTTCTCCATCTGTTTTCTGATAAACTCCTTGGTGTGTGAAGTGATTTTATCTGTCTTGTTACAGCATAGGAGGACTGGAATCTTCTTCTTGATGACATTTCCATTGGTTAGAATTTCATATAGGTACCTGTCCGCATAAAAAACCATGGCAATGTTATTTAAGATTGTGCCTCCAAAAGATGCAAAACATGTGTGTTTGCGTAAGAGAAAGAGCTAGAGAGATTGAAATTACTCTGAAGCGGCACGACAGCTTGGAAGGAACTCTAACGCATCCACTACAAACACAATGGCAGCTGCTTGAGGCAAGAATTCCTCTAGCTTGGGACGAAGCCGAGAATGCCCAGGAACATCAACAAGATGAACAGGCTTGATTTTTCCTTTCTGTCACGTAGGGAAAACACGGGACATGGTTTGGTAATGTGTTAATTCATCCATCACAATCAACTGCATGTGTAGTTTAGAACAGGGCAACATAAGAATCTTTACCGTAGTCTTTTCAGAGTGAAAAACGAATGTGCCTTCATTTGGTTCCATAGATGTTACAGTGGCCTGAGATGTTCCGTCTCGGAGCTGTCAATCAAAACAATTGTGGGGTTAAAACTGCCCGATAATCACCTGGTCACTCACCCTGACCCGGACAACATCATAACTTAACAAAAGACAATCTCCATACAAAGAAAGGAAAATACTCACTTGATAGAAGAGCATGGTCTTCCCACTTCCGCTCAACCCGGAAAGGAGTACAGTATTGGATTTGGTGCGTCTGGCCAAGCGAACTGCATAAATCAGCAAGCACAAGAAGTTAGCAACAAAAGAATCCAAGTTGTATATAAATAACCACAAAAACATATTACACAGACCTAGAAAAGTTAGAATAAGTCCGATATAAAAAGCACAAGCAAGTTTACACCCAACGACTGATACTCTGGCTGAATCACAAGTCTAAAACGGTACATTTGGAACATTAACCACCTCAAAGTGAACAAAATAACCAGGCATAAGAAAAAATATCGAAGACGTTTAGACAAACCGGCTAAGTTCCCAAGACTAACGCATATACAAATCTAATATCTTCGAAAAAAATCAAGAGGCGACGAACGAGGTGTCAGCAACATACTTGTTATGATGAGGAAAACGGTTGTCAGCCAGAAAACACCAATCGCGGCATACAGCTGAGTCGGAGGTATCTTCCGAAGGTATTCAACTCCTCTTTGTGACCACTGCTCCGCAAGAATTGTCAAATCCTCCGCAAGAATCTTCAAACGATCCAAATTCTCCATTTCCTTCCCTCAAATTTCACTCTAAGCTATCAATAATCTGCAACCAGAGATCTAAAATCATTCCCCTAAAACACAAATTCACCATAACAAATGACACAAACACAAGAAGAGCATAATTCACTAAAAAATTCAAAAATCATAACAGATTTCATGAACAAGGAACAACAATGCGAAACCAAATTATACACACAATCCCAAAATTATGAATTTACAAATTTCCGCTTCGAATAAGATAGATTCGTGTACAAATTTCTACACAACGAAGAGTTTTAGAGCTATAAAAGTCTAAGAAATACACAGATCTAAAGTTACCTGAAGAGAAGCAGGAGATCACGGTGAGACGACGGAGGAAGACCACGGAGAAGACCACGGCGAAGACGACTTCTAGGGTTCGGATTAAATTTTATTATTATTTAAAACGAGTCCTTCATTTCAGTTTTTATTTTATTTCAAAGAAACTATTAATGGGCCGAGTAAAAAGCCCAGATCATTAAGTGTCAAGACGACGTCGTTTTATCAGTTACCTTCACTGCTTCTTCTTCGTCGTCTTCTCTCACTTTCCCTTCCCGCTCTTCTCCATCTTCGCCCGACGACGACGACGAAGAATGAGATTCAACTTCGACGAACCAGACGATACTCCGGATTCACAGCGATCTCCGACGCCGAAAGCGGCTACTCGTTGGGTGCCTCTCCAGAGCCATCCCGTTTTCGATTCTCATCACTCGCCGCAGAATGATTCCGCCGCGTCGCAGAGGTTTCCGAAGAATTTCATGGCTTGGGACGGAGACTCGAGGCTATACTACTGGGATTCGAAACGATATCTTCTTCATCGATTGTCTCTTCGCTTGGGTGAACCTGAACCTACCTCCGTCCTCGCCGCAGTCCCTTCCAAGGTCTTTAAATCTCTCTTGTTCGTCGCTAATTTTATGGAAATGAGTATTTAGAAGTTGGATTTAGTGAGATTGTCACTGACGTTGAGAATTTAGGTTTAGGAAGAGTTCGATTATGATTCAGTAGCCTAAAACGATTAGTTAGTGATGAAATATAGGAAGATCTTGCTCTACTTTCTATGCATTCGTCGCTAATTTGGAGAAAATGAGTGTTTAGAAGTTGAACTTTCGAAATTGGAAATGGATTCAGTGAGATTGATACTGACTTTGAGAATTTAGGTTTAGGAAAAGCCTAAAACGATTAGTTAGTGATGAATAATAGGAAGATCTTGCTCTACTTGCTACGCATTAGTGTAAAAAACTTCCTGCATTAATGGATTACAGTGATTCATCAATCAAATATATTAACCTGAATGTTGAAATGTGATAGATAGAGAGGCTGCATCAATGTGTATTTTATTATGGTATACATTGAGGAGCTTGGGGACTGAAAGCTATAGGTGACTAACTCACTAAGGTCTATTACTAGTTGTGAAGCTTGACTAAGTTTTTCGTGAATGTGATATTATAGGTGATGCAGCCAGATTCCCAGATTACGTTTGCTGTTAACAAAATCTCCATCAATCACTCTGGATCAGCGGTACTTCTAGCCGGTTCGGGTGGCATATGTGTGATGTACCTATTTGGACGTGCTTCAGTGATAGAATACAGTGTTATTTGCAGGTAATGATAGAACGTTGGTCTGATAAGATGTATCTCTATTCATGATTATATGTGACCTTAAAGTGATGGTGTTCTGATTAGACATTATCATTACCATTATCTATGGGTTGCAGGGTTGTTTCTGTTGGTTCGGAAATCTATTCCAGTGGTGACAGTGCCATACACTTGCTACAAGCATCATGGCACCCTGATAGTGACACCCATTTGGGAATTCTATCCTCTGATGCAGTTTTCAGGTAACAATATTTTGGGTTGAAAAATTGAGGTGCATGTACATGTCAATATATTGATGAATATCGTTTTGGAAAGATGTTAGAGAAATTATAGAGTAAATTCAGTAACAAACGCTGTAGACGAGCACCATAGATTCTTGTTTGGCATGCAATTCCATAGTGTTACTATCTGGATCCATGTTTCACTAATAAGGTGTCTTAGTAATTCCATTTAATGTTAATGTAAGAGCTTGTTGGTTCATCATAGAGTAATTTCGTTGACACGCTGCTACAATCTTTTTGCTAGGCTTTTCGATTTGTCTACGGATGCTGAGCTACCAGAGCAGGAATATTATCTACAGCCTGTTGAACCAGGAAGATCTAGAACAGCTTCATCAATTTATCCTGCTGATTTCTGTTTTGGAGGAGATCATTTGTGGGATAGATTTACTGTTAAGTCCAGTATATATTGTTGTTCCACTTGTTTGATACAAAGATTTAACTTTTTGTTTGTCCTGTCAAAAACAACCTCAGGATTACATGTATAGGTCTTAACTGAATTCTCAAATTGTGCAGGTCTTCATATTATTCACTGATGGTTCAGTTTATATCCTGTGCCCAGTTGTGCCATTTGGAAGGTAAGGATTTCGCTTTAATTGAAGTAGAGAGCTTAGTTTTGTAATTTAATAGAGTGCAATGAGAATTCCAGATGATCAAATTGTTTATTCATGTTGACCGCGCGTATACAAGTGCATTGCTTTCTGCTGATTATCTGCCCCATGTGAAAACTTATAAATCGTGAAGATGTTTTAGTACTTTGTGTTGTCTTGTGTTTAACAGTCCTAGATCATCATTATTTCCTGCAATAATGATATCATTAGACTGAGATTGTTTTGTATGTATATTGCAACAGTGTTTACAAATGGGAATCGATAATGGAGATTTACAATGATGCTGATATGTTTGGGGTTAAGTCATCCAATTCCACAGCAGTTAGCAATTCCAGTCAGGCAATTGATTGGTTGGATGCAGTATTTCCAGATTTGACAGAACAAGGAACTAGAGGTGAAAATGTATTGGTAGTGAAAGCTCATCCTTATGCTTTGCTTGACAAATCATTGGCCTTACAGGTAAGCTCCTCAATCTATGTGTTTAGTTGATTTAGCAATGCTCTAGGTTTGTATGAAACACAGATGGGAAAAAAAGGCTCACACTTCCCTGTGTTCTTTGTGCATCAATCACTTCCCTTTGAATGCTAATCCCTTAATTTTTCTTGTGTACAGGGCCCTTTATATAAAGCATCGAGTGGTGAAGGAGATGATGATTTCGCTGTTCGGGAGGCAGAATGCAAAGGCCGGGCAGTGAGCCTTTTATATAATCTTGTCAGCAAAGATTCAGTTCTGGTGACTGCCTGGAGTGGTGGACAACTACAGGTTGATGCTCTGGTCGATGAAATCCAGCCAGTTTGGATTTCTGGTAGCTCATCTCGTCTTCGCATGAACTCCCACAACAAAATTCAAGGAGTTGCTATGATTTGTGAGTCAAACATAGGAGAGCTTCCAGTTGCAACTTCAGACCTGCCCCTTGATCACACTGTATGGTTAGGGCATCCACCGCCACTGTTAAGACTGGCAATGGTTGATTTAGCTCTACCCACAAAGCGTGAGGGTGGTTCTCATGTTACGTTGTTTGCTGACTCCCTTTTACCTGAGCGAATATACTCCCTCCACGACGGTGGCATTGATTCAACAGTCTTACACTCTCTTCCCTTCACAAGTCAGGCCACGGGAAGAGATGAAGCTCTCAAAACTCCATCTGTTCATACTGTGCTAAGTACATGCCAGGAAGAATCTTCTGTGTCATCTCTCGTGGGCTTTGTACCTCTTTCGGATTCCTTTGGGTATGCATGGATCATTGCAGTCTTATCCACAGGAGAATGCATTGTGGCAGAGATGAAAACTTGGGATCTTTTGCTTCCAATTCATGTCGATACAGATAAGACAGTGTCCTCCAGCGAAGAAGAGAAGAAAGACCAAGATCCCTCGTGCATCATAAGCAAGGAGCTCCTTGCAGGTCCCAAAATGAGAATTGCTCCCCATTCTTTACCCACCCAGCGCTCAACTCCAGCCAATTCTGTAGAAGGCCGATCAATGCTGCATCAATATGTCAAGCTTTTCCATGAAAACTATGTAGAATATGCGCACAAGGTGAGAAAAAAGTCATATAAACTCACAAAAGCGTCACTGTTCTTTCTACGCCTTTTTTTCATTATTAATGATGAGATTCCGTCGTTGTTTTTCGTAGGTCTACTTTGAGCTGCAGCATCATGCTCCTAACCTGAAGAGAATAATCGATGACCAACACCAGCGACTTAGTGAGGCAAATCAGAAAATGTCAAAAGTTGAGAAGAACCAGTCCGTGTTAGAAAAAAGGATTGACAAAGCAATTCAAAGACATGAGACTCTCGAGCAACGCTTGCAACATCTCCGTAGCTTGCCTGGGACACAGAAGAAACCACTGACGAAAGCAGAACGGGATTTTAAGTCTGAGCTCGGTAATCAAACATTTCCTATATAATTTTGTTCTTGAGGTAGTCAATACCAGAACCCATTTCATCAACTTTTCAAATGACAAATTGCAGATCAATTCGCGGGAGTTGAGGTGGATGCGCTTCAATCATCCATTGAAACACTAAAAGCAAGAGTGAAGAAGTCCGTTAAAAAATCTCCCAGGAGCAGTGTCTTCTCGGGTACTCCAAGAAGACAATACTCAAAGGAAAACTACATTCAAGATACAGAAATGTTGCAGCTTCAGTCCACACTCGCCAAGCTATCCATGATGAACAGTGATAACTCCAAAAAGGTCAAGATTGTAGAATCGGCCCTGAAGTCACAAGAAAATAGTTTGATGTAGTCACTGTAACACTCAAACGTAATTGCCATTTCCTGGACTCACTAGATTCTATTCAAGCTTGAATGTATGTGCATTAGATTTTCTAACTCTCCACTTGTAAGTTTTTGTCTGTTAATCATAGCAACGGTATTACTTAGCGAAACCTATTTGTCTCGTTAAATGGGCACTTTCTGCAATTGGATCTCAGGACAACGAAAAGTAGGGGAGTCTACGTATATTGGTACGATTGAAGAAGAGATTTATGCAAACATAAGGTAAACAAAAGTTTTTCTTATATATACAGAAGCTAAGGCTTTTATAGAGTAGTGATAAATTTTATTGTTCAGAGAGCAAAAAGAAGAAGTTAATCCTGAAAAATGCTGTAGTTCTATAAAATAAAATCTGCTGCTCTCTTCCTCAAGTAGCGGATAAGCCACCATCACGGCGCTTCACGATGATCGGATATCGTTTCTGCGTCCTTGTAGTTGGAAAGAAAACCAGCTTGTCTTGCTCTGCAGGAACCCAACTGCTCACAAATCAACAAAACAAAACCAAATCAGTCTTTAAACCTTTTAATAGGTAAAGACAAACTGTTAATAATGTATGTGAAGGTTTACCTGAAGCCGGTCACTAGGCGATGAAGGAAGACAGAGATTGCAACCCTAGCCAGCTCGTAACCGGGACATAGCCGTGGTCCTCCACCAAACGGTGTGAACACATTAGAAGGACTTGTTGTTACAGAGTTGCTCTGTTCATCAAGATTGTATTGTTCAATAACACAAGAATGCAAGGATATACACTCAAACCAAGTTCAAGAACATAAAAGAGCTCAAATTCAATACCTGCCACCTCCAAGGGTTGAAAGTGCGAGCATCCTTGAAGTGGTTCGGGTCTAAATGAACCGCTCTAAAAGATGAGAAAACCTTCCACCCTTTAGGAATCTTGTAACCTGTTTGTCAAGGTTNCATCAAGATTGTATTGTTCAATAACACAAGAATGCAAGGATATACACTCAAACCAAGTTCAAGAACACAAAAGAGCTTAAATTCAAAATACCTGCCATCTCCAAGGGTTGAAAGTTCGAGCATCCTTGAAGTGGTTCGGGTCTAAATGAACCGCTCTAAACGATGAGAAAACCTTCCACCCTTTAGGAATCTTGTAACCTGTTTGTCAAGGTTTTAAAAATGTAAGAACTTTTTCTGCATTTTCGATACAATCATTTTAAAAAGTTGTTACTTCTACCTTTGATTTCGACATCCGTCATTGCCCGTCTAAAAACACCACCAATGATGTTAGCTATTCGCAGAGTCTCATTAACCACCTGAAAATCATAGAAGAGTCATAAGAGACTAATGAGAAATAACTAGAAAGGATAGATAAGAGAAGAACTCAATAAATATAAGTACACTTACACATTGTGTGAATGGCATGGACTTGTAATCACTCCATTCAAGACTCTCAGAATCACTCTTCATTGCTCTAATCTTCTCATGTTCTTCCTGTTCATTTCAACCAAACACATACCAAAATTAATTAGGTCACCGGTCTAACCGTTACTTAACCGGGTTAGTTACATTCCGAGTAAGCAACTACGCACTACTGACTAAACCAAACTAGTAAAATTACAAAACCATCCTTAAAAACAAAACTAGTGACATCAACAATATAATCACAAATAAAATATTAGTACGAATGGAATTGAATGAGAGCTTGTCGGTAGCAACACAAACATATTTATGATAATAACTTTAATCTTTAATATAAACAGATTCAGTTGAAGTTGTTGGCCAAGAAAAAAAAAGGATGATAAAAAGTTTGGTAAAAAGTGTGATTATGCATGCGGTTCAGGAGACAAAACTAGTCAAAATCTTTAAAGACTGTAACTCTTATTTTTCAACAACATTTTCTTAAATTAAAAGTTAAAAACAAAATTTAAAAAGTAAAAAACAGAGGTAATGATGTTGTCTAGGTTCGAGAATGACTAGTTTGACTTTTATTGTAATTTCTACCTTTTGGTTTGTGTCTTTTGTCTTTTTTTCAGTTTTCACCTTTAAAATTAAACCTACTCTTAATACTAATGTTTAGCTTAAATTAGAATCTAAAATCTTATGCCAAGAATCTATCATATAATACTTCGAAATGATTGAAAGTCATAAAATTCAGTCTAGATACTAATCAAAGACAATGACTGTGTTTTTTGTTTATAAATTGGGTTTTCTCTAACAACTGCTGTATCACTAAATTATTTTAGAAACCAAAAATTTTAAATCGTTTAGCCAACAAAACTGGATTAAATTCAGTTCAGAGTACATATTATAATAATTTGAAATAGTTAATAGCAGTCTAGGTAGTCTTGGCTAATGTGTATTATTTTGAAATTTCTTCATACCTAACCATTAATTAACCAAAGACTGAATGCTATAATCAAAATCTAATGCCAAGAATCTATTTACTAAGTGAAAGTCCTAACATTCAAGCTAGATACTAATCAAAGACAATGACTGGTTTTTGGTTTATAAATTATGTTTTCTCTAACAACTGTGGATCACTAAATTATTTTAGAAATTAAATTTTGTTTAGATTATCAGTAATTTAGGCAACAAAACTGGATTAAATTCAGTTCAGAGTACATATTATAAAAGTACATATTATATATATATATATATATA
>OVAP01002816.1:7374-18302 GCA_900406295.1 Aurinia saxatilis
AGCTACTGACCAACACTTAAGAAAGAGGAGGGGCTCCTCCACTTTAGTACTACACATATTTTGAATTTTCAACAATCAACAAATTATATCACCTAGACCAGATAGTCTAGGAAAAAATAACCAATTCATGTAAATGGCTGCCTGTTTACACCAAGCAAACATCAAAGAGTCTTCAAAATTGTTTGTTGCCTATGTAGTATTACCACAGCCCTTTTTATTTATCAACAACAATTCAGGCAACTAAGCAGTTTTAAAGCGACGAAGATAAACCGCGAATATCAACATAACCAGATAAGACGGCTTTGTTCCTCTCCTTCACTTTCGTCTGATATATAACCCTGTGAATACATGAAAAGCTAGGTTCAGATTTTGCTTATGATACAGTCCCTATGGATATATGTTATGTAATATATTGCCGATGAACAATATAATGGAGAGAGAAACAGAGGAAATTCTACCTTAAGCCTTCAAGCCACATTTCAGTTATCAGAGTTTCGCCAGGAAAAACACTCGTCAGGAATCGTCCGGATATGCTTTTGACAGCGGTTGGGTCACCCTTGCAAATACACTTGATGACTGCCTTGATTGCAAACCCGAGTGTACAAAGTCCATGCAATATCGGGCGTGGAAACCTGCAGAGCAAGTTTATGGAAACAAGTGTCAGTCGTGTGCCAGTAATTCGCGAGTTCAAAAAGAAAAAAAGTAAGAAGCAAAATTAAGAAACAAGAACGGGAAACATTTCAGTGGTTACTACTACCCAAAGATTCCAAATAATGCCTTGCTATTACAATCAATGAAGAGCAACTGAAATATTCAATGTGCTGGATTCAAATAACAAACTTGTTTGGAACACTAGAGCTCTATACCACCAAAAGAATGGTACAACTTAGCATTGATAGCTAAAAATTATGAAGGAACTTAATATTCATTTCTTGCAGGAAAAATGCAGCCGAAGCCGTTTATGGTTATATCCTCTACATTATCGAATTAAAACGTTGCTCTGGAAGAAGTAAACAACCAACTAGGAAAGTGTGATCTAACATGACACTGATTTGAATAAGCGGCTATATGTAAGTGGTTCACTAACCCGGCAGCTTTTGCAAATTCTGGATCTGAATGCAGAGGATTATAATCACCAGACAGCCTATAAAGCAATGCCTGCCCGGAAACGTAAACCAGACGGTCAGATAATGTACAATTTAGCAGTGTACCTCAATGTAAACAAATTTTCCCAAATTTAGCTAAAACAAATCCAAACAAGCTTTTACATTATAAACTTGCCTGTGATGGTTGGGTGCGCTCTTCGCACACTGCCGAAGGTTGTGTTTTTGGGATTTTCAGAGCTAAGCCCTGGTTACTTGGATAGTTTATGTAAGAAAATGGTTTGGATGAATTTGAGAAACCACCAGCTCCACGTAAAAATAAAGTCGTCCTGTGGAGCAAAATCTCAAATTAGTTCACGACTTTCAAAGCTAAACCTCCCACAATAAGTACTTCCAGAGAATTCAACCTGTTCATGCACAACAGTTCCTCTGAACCTTGCTCGTAAGTTCTGGTTTCTAGTACAAGAATAGCTGCTTTACCTACAAGATTTCCATGGACGAGAATAAAAATATTAATCCAAAAATGCCTGAAATCTACCATTGACAATGCAGAACGCATAACACATGAAGACCATACTATTCCACTTCCTCTTGACTTAAGACTAGTAAAAGTGTCACACAAAATAGATTAGTAGTGAACAGTTACCTTTATCCTGCAGTCCAGCTAGGCTTACTTTGTTACTCAACTGCGACATCACAGACAAACAACAATTCAGAAAAATCAAACCAAATATCAATTGGAGAAATAGAACAAGAAGCTAATCAGACTGTTTTAAAAATCTCTAATTTGCCACGAAACCCTTAATACCAATGTTATGCCAGCACTGTAACATTTCTAAAGCAGATCTTACTTATCAGAATCCCGAAGACAAGAAAGAATCACAAAACTCATCTCCGCTAAAGATACATATAACATAGGTGATTATATGTACTTACAGAAGCCTTGGAAGGTAATGGCCTGTATATTTCTATGTATTGCTGTCCATGCAACAAGAGACTAGGATCAAAACTGCAGACAAAGATACAACAAACATCATCATACTGGTTTAATTCTTTATCACCTCTTCAATAATACGATACAAAAACCTCGATAAACATAAGACAATATACTAATTTACTTACTCTAAACCTGGCAAATCCAGTCCAACTCTCAAAGATCCAAGTGTAAACAGTGAAGCAAAAGTTGGTAAGACCTATAACAATACATCACAAATTCAGTCACATTAAAAAAATCACAATTCAATGATAGATTATATACCTGAATATGTTCCTGGCCATTCTCGTGATACACATACTTAAGTTCATGCGAATCAACAGCGTCTTGACCACAAGCTCCAATTCCTAAAGCATAGATTGCTACATCTCTATATATAAAAACACAAATCAAAATCACAGATCTGATTCCTTAAATTTCTTGGAATGTCAAGTATTCAATTACGGAGAAGACACATACCTTTCGTTGTATGAGTATTGAAACTGTGAAGAAAATCAAAGAGAGAGAGTGAGATTACAGGGAAGATCTGGATCGGTAGAAGAAAACGAAAACGAAAACGAACCTCGGGGAGCTTGTGAGCGAGAAGACGATCGGGATTGAATGTAGAATCGGTAGTCGCCATTTTCGAATTGGGATCAGAGCTCTCGGTTTCGAAGTTTTTAGATAAGACGTTAGCTATGATATTAAAATGTTTAAAACGGTGTCGTTTAGTCTATCATTGAAGAAAATTCAAAATCCCAATGCCAAGATAGGATCAAGAGAGCATTTTGAGTATGGTGGTGAGTTATGTAACCAAGGATTTAAATGTAATGGGCATTTGGTCTAGTGGTATGATTCTCGCTTTGGGTGCGAGAGGTCCCGAGTTCGATTCTCGGAATGCCCCTTTCATTTTTTAATGACTGATTGAAGCTCGAGATTTCGAATACCCCTCAGGTTATCATTTTAACCTCCGAATCGGAACAGAAATGTCAATGCCTAGTCACTAGCTTAGTACCATATCCTCAGGTTATAATTTTAACCTCGGCATATTTGATAAGTATCAACCACTCTTTTTTGAATTGTTCACTGAAGATTGTTGCCAACACAAAATTTATTGTTCACTGATCCCAGATTGTAACACTACATAAATGTAAAGGATGCGAATAAAAATTGTATCGAATCAAGTTTCCGCTCCATACAAAGAAAAATAAAAAGAATAAGAAATGAGACCTCGAGCTGAGATCATAACAAAGTAATATACTGGTTTTTTACTTATACCATAACTCTTTTCATTCACTTGCAAAATCAAGAATGAATACAACAAGAAATCGCCTTCGAGAAGAACGAGTCAGCTGGTTTGGCTGACCTCTCTCGCATTTCGCTAACTAACAGCAGCTTAAAACGGTCTGGTGCTGCGACCACTGGCTCTACCGCAGAGAAGAGCGTTCTTGGGGATTGGGTATTCATCTCTGATAGAAGTCGAGGGTGTGTACACACGTAAATAGAGTTGTTGTCCTAAGTATTGTCTCGCCCAAAACTCNTAAGTATTGTCTCGCCCAGAACTCGGATCTAAGGTTCCACATCCCTACGTTGTCTAATGCTATGTATATGGCTGTCCACGAGCTAGGATACACCTGTTATTTTATAATATAATCCAACGGTTAATATTTTTGACAAAACTATGTTTAGATTATTGTTTTTGTATGTAAAAAAAGTGTTGTTACCTGAACGGTGTAACGAGCAACTGCATCGCGTAGATTGTATCCGTTCCTACTGTCAGGACTCCATTGTCCACCATCCATTCTGTACCAGAAGGTCATCATTAGTACAAATGTTNCTGTTGTCCTAAGTATTGTCTCGCCCAAAACTCGGATCTAAGGTTCCACATCCCTACGTTGTCTAGTGCTATGTATATGGCGGTCCACGAGCTCGGATATACCTGTAAATTTATAATATAAATTCAACGGTTCATATTTTTGACAAAACTATGTTTAGATTATTGTTTTTGTATGTAAAAAAAGTGTTGTTACCTGAACGGTGTAACGAGCAACTGCATCGCGTAGATTGTATCCGTTCCTACTGTCAGGACTCCATTGTCCACCATCCATTCTGTACCAGAAGGTCATCATTAGTACAAATGTTTGTCGCGAACGAGATCAAGAAAATATTGAGAAGCGACACTTACCCAACGACCCAGAAAGAGTAACCATCAAGATGCCAGCTCTGCATAATATCCTCGGAGTTTTCGAAAACAATCTCGATGAAGGTTCTGTAATCGACTTGCAAAACGGATGTGTCGAGGTAGATTCCTCCACCGGTGGGTTGGCTCTGTATGCTGCCAGACCTGTAAACACCGTCAATCTTGAAATAGTCCGCGAGTTTCAGAGGAGTATCTGCTGGTTTGAATGATACACTGTTTACAGCATATCGTTGCTTCCCGTCCACCTGACCAGCAGAGCTAGCAAGTCTGATTGTTCTTGTGGTGTTTATCATACCATAGTGGTATGATCCTTGTGGATTCGGTCTTGGTCCGCTTGCTGTTAGGTTAGTCCTACGACACACAAACATAACAAAATCAGTCAAAAGCCTAGAATCGGATTTCTACTACAGTTCAACATAATATATGATTGTATTCACCATCACTGAATCAAAGAGGAATAGAGAGATACCTGATGGCTCGAGCTTGGTTCAAGGACCAGTCAATCTGTATGGTTGGTCCACCAGGAATAGGTCCAGACACACCACCAGNGAATAGAGAGATACCTGATGGCTCGAGCTTGGTTCAAGGACCAGTCAATCTGTATGGTTGGTCCACCAGGAATAGGTCCAGACACACCACCAGCAGAGTTACTGTAATGAAGAACACCTGTAGTGNGTGGTCAGAACAGTCGAGGTAAATCGAGAAGAGACAACCACGTAATAATCCTGAGCAGGCTGATCTGCAGTCACAAGCACCGAGTAAGACTGGCCAACGTGAACATCAAGCGAAGAGAAAGTAGTCTGGAGAGTGTGAATCCCTTCGACTTCAACGACCTTCATCTTGTGGTTCTGAATCCGGAAGTTAAGAGAGTCTTGTAATCCTACATTTGATATTCTCAACCTGTACGTCTTACCTGAATAAAACAAAGAACTTAAATCGTAAGCTTATCAATAAACTTTAATGCCTTGAGCTATAAGAAATGAAGAAGAGAAAAAGAGTAAGAACCTTGTTCAACATTGAGAGTAGCACCACTACTACGTCCATTGATGAGAATGCCATCTGGTAAAGGAAGCTTCCTACCACTATCAAGCTGTGCCCTCAAATCCTAAACAAACCAAATTGCACACAAAAAAAATGAAAACCCCAAAACAAATGAACAAGAATCTGTATGTACATGAAAATAGGAACCAAAGTGTAATCAAACAAAATCCTGTTCGGATGTTGGTTGGAATTAATGACAATTTGGTTCTGTTTTATGGTAATTTGGGTAACCGGGTAATGAAATTTCAATTAGGTAGATAAACAATTGTGAATATTTTTGGTACTTCAGATAATACCCGTTCGGGTTCGGTTGGATTGGTATACCCAAACCTCGAGTATTTTAGTATTCTCGATTCGGTTAGTTTTGATTCGGTCACTATTTGTTAACTCTATCAATTTTTACTGCCTATTTTTGGTCAAAAACACAATAGAAAGTTTATGGAAACAGGAGAAATCAATTACCGTGTGGTTCGATTTGTACCAATCGCCAATGAGTACGGTGTAATCACCAGCAGGATCAGCGAAAGGGACGGGGATTCTAGGACGGCTAAGAATACGGATACCACCAAATCCACCAGCTGCTTTGTGAAATCCAAGAGAAGGGAAGTAGTAATAACTTCCGATCTGATCTTTCATCTGAAGAATGTAAGTGTAGTTTCCTCCCGGCGGGATTGGACATGTCGTTCCATAAACTCCATCGACGAACGAGTTCCTCCTCTGTTGAATCCCATTCCTTCCATCAAATAATTTTCAAAGTTTTAGTTTTTCCCTCCCAAAAACACTATAAACCGTTAGTTTCCATATTGTAAATTTTCATTTTGTGATTGATAATATGATCAAAGCGGTAAATAAATAATGATATCACAAGCTTAAATAAAATGAATCACATTTTAATCATTATTTACGAAATATTGATATTTGCCCCAAAAGTAGTATGAACTGTTAAATCTTCCACCTAAAAAGGATTGTAGCCGCAAACCAAATTTAAATCAAAGTCGAGGGTATACAGCTAGCTAATTGTGGACCATTATCAAACCATGTAAAAAGATCATTAAACAATAGTCATTTTTTCAACAATAGTCAATCACCATGCATTAAAAAAAGCAAAAAATATTAAATATGTGGGTAAATAATTGTAATTTCGTGGACCGGTCCTATATAACCCAAAACAAAAGTTCTTACGTACCTCTGTCTTTTTTGTTTTTTTAGGCACGTTTTTTATTNTGTCTTTTTTGTTTTTTTAGGCACGTTTTTTATTTTTACATCACTATTTGAAAAAGAAAAAAAATACTATTCACGAGAAAATAGAAAAACCTACTACACCTAGCCACTACTATCTATCGACAACGACATAATTCAATGTTATAACACAGAAATAAAATAAACTTTAAAAAACTGTATTGTTATAAATTTATAGTACTTCAGATTTAGATTCGTAATAAGATTAAACAAAATAAAAATAATTACCATGAAAGAAGAAAAGGTTCGTCGAGACTATTGTAAACGTTAATGATGAGATTATCATTAGTAACCGAGTGAATGTCCGGTCCCGGAAACTGTCCATTGATCAAAATACCCTATAACCGGAAAACAAAAAAATGTATTCAATAACCGAATCTTACAAAAAAACCAAACCGGAATTTAATTAAAATGAATAATACTAACCTGTTGACGAACACCGAGTGGATAGATATCACCGTAAGTAATGTTCCATTCAAAGAATTTGTACGGATCTTCCGCCTTGATGACGGAGACCAAGAATCCGATGAATAATGCGGCGGCGAATAAGACATTAGCCGCCATTTTGGTCTGAAAAAACCGGTTAATGAAGAAAGGTATGTTTGGTTTTAATCTCTCTCTACTCTTTACATAAGTGTTTGTCTAGAGAGTTGTGTAAGAGAAAGAGAGGGCAATGTATTTAAAAGGAGAAGGAGAGAAGAAAACAAAGGTCAGTGTCGGTGGCAGGACCCACGAGAGAGACTCTGTGTTAGCTTTGAAATGTGGTTTTGTCTCCCACAATCCACATGGCTAACTCAACTTGTGTCTTTATGTCCTAAAAACAAATTATTTTGGACTAACCGATTAGTTTTGGGTGATGGATTGATTTGGATTTTATTAATATGGTAAGTTAATAGATAAATATTACTCTAAATGTGGATATTTCAAATAATTATATGGTGTGTTGATAAATATTGACTAGGGAAAGTTTAGTCTGTAATCTGTATGTAATTGAGTTTGAAAGAACTCACATAATTAAAGGTAATAGATTTACACTAGTCAACATTAAATTGATTAGGGAAAAAATATGAATCTATGAAAGTTTTGATATTTTTCAATTAATTATATGGTAAGTTAATTAATATTGACTAACAAAAAAGTTTTGTTTCTGAACTTTGTATATTTGAGTTTGAAAGAACTTAAAATAAGTAAGTTAATCAGTTTTCCCTTGTCAATTTAATATTGACTACGAAGAATATGACTTGAAAATATGGATTTATGTTCAAATAATTATATTGTAGGTTAATAATATTGANGGTAGGTTAATAATATTGACTAGGGAAAATTTATTTTGTAATCTTTGTATAATTGAGTTTAATTTGAGTCCTTCTGAGTTCTGACGTGTACTTTTTGAGTCAAGTGTTTTAAAGAACCAAGATATATAAAGGCTTCAGAAATATGAAAATGGAGACAGAAAAACATATATCCCAAGTCCTAATCTAAAGCAATGATTTATCAATTAAACCAATGGACCGCCTAGACTAAATATTTGACAAATAGATTATAAAGAAAAAACTTCGAGACGAAGATAATACAAGAAAAAAACTTTAAATGTAAATAGGCCACCAAAAGTAAATATGCCTCTATTATTGAAAATGGAATAATATCCTTTTTATTCCTTTAAAGCTAGTCGACGATGAAGAAAGGGCCCAGTTTCATGCAAGATCAAATTTGGTTTTCTCAAAATTAATGTTTTTTTGGCATTTCGTTTGGTTAATCCATTGTATCAGGACTTTCACTTCAGTTGTTATTCTCAATTTTTGGCTTTAGGTAAATCTAACAAATTCAGAAATTGAGATGGTGAAACAAATATTTGAAGAAGGATCCAAAAGCAATAGGAGAAAGAAAAAAAAAGAAAAAAGGAACTTCTTACGTGTAGTTATAAAAAAATAAAAACATTAATTTGACATGTGTTTACATAATTCCGGATGTATCGCCAATAACTACTCACTCGCCACTTTTCTTTCTTGTGATAATTGACTAAACTCTCCAAAAATTAAGGTAAAGTGAAACATTTAATTTTGCTAAATAGAGATATGCCAAAAGAAAAATTATGATTGGGTGGAGCAAGCGACGCATCAGAGCAATTTGAAATAGCCGTGGGGTCCAATGCCATGTTCATAATTATGTAATGGCAATAAAGTTGATCTAGATAGGTCTCTGTATAAAATATAAATGACAGACACTTCAAACAAGAATAACCCAAAATATAATAATACCAAAAGGATACAAAACGCGTGAATCATTAGGTGTTTCATGTGTAGTAAACGGAGTTACTTAGATAAAAAATAATAATAATAATAATAAATAAAAAAAATCAGGTAAACAATACTACTAAAATTGTTTAGTTAAGTAATTTTGATAACTCCTAAATAATACTAATAATAATTTAATATTATATAAATTAATTAAAAATTGCTAAGACCAGGACTTGTAGCCTAGCGGTTGTGCTATGGCTGTCACTGTGTCACAACCTGGATTCGAGCCCAGCATAATGCAAGATTGCTTATGAATAGAAATGGTCTTAGTACTGACAACGGCGTTATATTATAGGTTTTTCCGAACATTGTTTAAAATGAGTTACAATTTTTGGGTTGTGGTACTAAAATCTGAACAAAACTTCTTTTTTAGTAAAAGTACCTTATTTTTTTCATCATGTGGATTTTATTGATCATTATGTTACACAAAATTTAACTCTTCCACAGTTCATAGCTAGTAGAGGTTTAAACCCCTTCAAAATTCATAATTTGTAGAAATTGTGGTCTCTCCAGAGTTCCTAGATCAATGGAATCACCTACATTCTCAACTCAATTAAAAGAGAAACAAATTACTCACACAAATAAAGCTACAAGCACCTCAAAACAAAAGACGTAAAGGGTAATCTACAGATACGGGCTATGAAACTAAATCAAAGCTCTTCCCCTGACACTTTATAGTACACCAGTATACTCTGAAACTAAGTCAGAATCAATGTGTGGCAAGAAACAAAAACCGAGTTGCACACTAGATTATCAGGGAACATAAACAATCCAATACGCTCCAAGTAAACACAAACCGCAAACTAGTAGAAAGAGCTCATCAGCAACAGATCTGAGACCACACGAACCAGCCAAAAGCCTTGAACCAAGAAAATCACCTGCATCAGCTTAGCCATCCACTGAAGCACCAATAACCGAACTTGGATCCTCCTATAGTGAATTAATGAATAGTAAATGCATAATACTTAATCCCTCTGTTTCTTAAAGAGTGTCGTTTTAGACTAGTTTTTTTTGTTTCAGAAAGAGTATCGTTTTCAATTTTTAATTTTTAAGGTAATATTTAATACTAAATACCAAATATAACATCAAATACAAAGAAGAATGTGAATAGTCTTAAGGGTATAATAGAAATTTTAATATGTTTTATTAATATGTGTGCAATCAGTTAGGATGACACTCTTTAAGAAACATAGGGAATATTCATAGTATTTGTTTTACGCAAGATTCAAGAAACCAAGAACAGTAGTGTCAACTAGGTTATTTATTATGGCACATTGACTCCTAGCATTGTGACCATTTTAAGTATCAAATTTTAGTTTTGGAACCATGAGCTTCGTAATTAATGAAATGGCTCATATACTTTATGCTATGTACACTATGGTTTGATGCATCTTCGATTCTAGTGTGAGACATTCTAATATTTGGCAACAAAACTAGACACAATTCAAGAGTGGCGAAGGTTAAGTAACTAGTTTGTTTCTTTGATGAAAACAAAGTGAAAAATCAAAATTTTAATTTTAAATAACAAGATTTAGGTGGAACAATTGTTGATTTATTGCCAACTAATTAATTCTTCCTTAAGTACAGGTGGAATTGAAATGAGTTACGTTTGATCAGCTAGTTGGTGAGCCTCATTAATGGAGTAAACACTAATACGTGCAATTGTTAATTAACCAGGCTCAAGAGAAAAACACATATAATACGTGCATTGTCTTACAATTGAGGTAATTCGTGGAACACTTTAACTACTTATTGGTCCAAGAGTCTAAAACAAAACCATACCACAACAATATTTGGTACAAATATCTCAAACAACGGTTGGTTTAACATGTTCGGTCTTATCGAAGAGATGGACTTCTTGAGGAAGGAGAGTGTAATCAATTTCAAGATTCTCCAATATCTCCTTAATGGCCAAACATAAAGTAGTTCTTCTGTTAAGCCTCTCTGTGTATTCCTGAAATGTTATGGTGTGGTTACTGTATAAAGCCATCTTCACTTTGTTCATGTTCTCTATCTCGTTCACCACCACAGCGTGTTTATCTGTCCAATGCTGCCAATTAACACTCAAGTACCTG
>OVAP01002817.1:2715-18291 GCA_900406295.1 Aurinia saxatilis
TTTTTTTTTTTTTTTTTTTTTTTGATAACTGATTTTACTATTAAAATATGGTCATTATTGGTTAACCGGTACAAAGCAATAAAAGAAAGAACCATAAATATAATAAAATCGGATTCAAACCGGCTCAGTTTATTTCTCTAATAACCCTAGCCATTTTGTTTGACTGTATCTTTATTTGTTAATTAATATATTTAGAAAGCAAAAGAAAAACCTAGAATGTAGTGTGTCAATTTCCTAACAAAAAACTTATTTATATTATGAAATCTCATCTTTAGACAAAATATTATTTATATAAGCTTGTTAAATCTCTGCTTTAAATTTTTAATTATTCATGCAAGTTCCTTTTTTTTATCTAATGGTTGAATTTTGGTTTATGAATGTGTCTACACTAGAAGATATATACTTCAGTTTTTCCATATTGTGATTTATAAAGATTCAAAAGACATATTTATCAGATTTTCAGTATAGCTAGTGAAAATAAAGTTATTTGTCGTGGTCTCGCATATTAAAAATAAAATTTATTGTTTTAAAATGGTGCAAATAGACCTACATCAATATGTTTTCTTTTTAACTACTCGTTAATTAAGAGTTTATGAAAATTTCTACAGAGGATATATGATTTGATGCCGACAAACCATGATTTTTAAGATCAAAAGAAATATTTACTAGAACATTTCAGTGTAGGATATATAAATTGTTTATCGTGGTTTCGCATGTTAAGAATAAAATTGTCCACCTTGAATATAATGTAGGTGGAACCGTTTATCGTGATTATGTGAATATATAAAAAATTTCGTTAAGTAAGTGTGATCATTTTGTAGTAAATTCCCGATTACAAAGAATAATATTCTAATAAATTATATTCTGTTAAAAATATTATATTATTTGAAACTAGTGGATAACAAAAAGATCAGCATTATAAACAACAAAAACAATAATAATTAATAGCTCAAACGATTTTTCTTTTTCAGAAGAGGGCATTGTGGTATGAGTTTAGAGTTTAGAAACAGATATTATATATAGCAAAAACAAATTATGTATTTGTGTAGTAATTTCAGTATCCTAAATCTTTTATCCAATCATTAGCCAAAATGAACCCACCTAAATGCACATTTGAAAGTACGTAGTTGACAAAAAAAAAATGCACATTTGAAAGTTTAACTTTCCAAAGTGTGAAGATGTATAACAGGTCCGAACAAAGATTTTATAATAGTAATCGACCATTATGTAGACAAACCGCACCTTTTTTTTTGTCAACTAACAAACCACAATTTTATAGATTAAAAGAGATATTTACCATAAATTTTCAATGTAGTTCAAATAAAATTGTTTGTCGTGGTTTCACATGTTAAGAATAAAATTGTCCATTTTGATTATAGTGCAGGTAAAATCGTTTATCGTGATTCTGTAAATATATAAAAAAAATTGTTAAATAATGTGATCATTTGTAGTAAAATTCCCAATTACAAAAATAAAATATTTTAATAAATCATATTCTATCAAAAATATTATATAATTTGAAAGTAGTGAATAACAAAAAAAATACCTTAAACGATTTTTATTATATTTTTCAGAAGAGGACATTGTGGTATGAGTTTAGAGTTTTTTTTTTTTTTGTCAACAAGTTTAGAGTTAAGAAACAGAAGAAATTATGTCCAACCCCAATTATATATAGCAAGAACAAATAGTCCTACATAATAAAAGAAATATTAATAATGGACCAACCATTTTTGTAACTGTTGAGCACTTCGACCAAGCTGGACCCAATTTTAAAACATTCATTAAAATTCTTTGACCTTTTGACTCACCCAATTTTTTGTTGTAAGTCTTCATTTTTATATTAAGATTCTTTGACCTTTTGACTCATCCAATTTTTGGTTGTAAGTCTTCATTTTTATATTGCCGCCAATAAATCAATACTATGCATTGTTTTGGTATCGGTTGGATTATGGATGGATATGACTGGCGGAATTTAATATTGATTAGCATAATTTGTAATCCAAATAAATTATACCTTTTTCGTAATTTGTTTTCTGAAGCTTAAGTTGGTTGGTGTATAATGTAAGACTATAATACACACGGTCGTGGGAGCTCTACTAATTTTTAAACTCGGTTGGTGTATAATGTATCATGTATGTCTAAATTTTTAATAGCTAGATTGGTCAATGATATTAATTCAGTCGCAATTTTGTTTTTTTTTTCTATCAGCAACATATATAAAAGAGTTTAAAACCAGTGTGAAAATATATCACTAACATAACTCACATCATGCAAAATACATCATTTTCAATGTTTAACTATTTTTATAATTTTAAAATCATAACATAGTAATAAGTAACAAAGTCTTATTGACAAATCGAGGGTAATACAATCCAAGTATTGGGAGTACTAACGAGCATCTCTAGCCACTGATTTACTCAACCACCGTTAGGATATGTATTTCCCCACGAATGTCGTGTTGACAGAGTCTTATTGATGATCAAAAGACTAACTCATAACTTGGGAGCAGAATCGCGACTTCCGAATGAGAGAGAGGAATCAAAGTTTAAGAATGATGTTAAGAGAGTTTTGGAAAACTAGAGAGAATTTAGAAACACATTTTTGAGAGAGAAAGTAGAGAGAGGTTTTATCACTATCAACAAAGAAACTTAAAAAACCTAAGAAAATTATCTATAAAATACTAAAACTAAAAAATTATTTTTTCTAATACTAAAAGAAGTAATATTTTAGTTCAAACTTTTAAATATAATCTAAACAATAGAGCATTTGTATGACTTCACTGTTACATATGTGTAAATGATAATTTCATAATTTTAAAAGTCTTATTCTTAGTTTTTCCTATTACCGGGAGAGAGACTGGACAAAGACAAGAGACAATAATCATTAACTTATTTAGCTGTTCCCATGAGGCCAAGCCAATGACTGGAAGATTCTGTTCTTCTCTTATTCACAAGAACCAAACACAAAAAAATCACAAGAACCAAAGGTCCAAAGCAAAGACCGAGAGATAGAGATAAAAAATAATAAAACAGACAATAATACGGTCCAAGTTCATGGATCTTATCCCTGCTCTCAAATTTATTTGATTTCGATATTATTGTCTTCGAATATTTGTCTTCTTTCGATTCTTTACTTATCTCAAATAATTCTGTAAATTCTTGTACTTCCTGGCATCATATTTTCCCAGAAGCCAATTAAAGCTCAAAGCAATTCTTAAAGAACTCAAAACAGTCTAGATTGTGTTCACTTTAATGATTTGTCATGCATTATTATACGAAACAAATATGTTTTCATGCATGTCTTAATTGGTTAAGACCTCTATAGATGAAGAATATCGAAATTCTGAAAACTTGTTAAATTATAGTTATATTAATAGTTAATCCATAAATTAGCTAGTGAATATCATTTTGTAGAGATATTTTTTAAGATCATAATTTTCTTTTTCTGTTTACAAAATGTAAGAATGATATATTGGACAATCTAGTTTGATATGAAATATATCTAGAAGCTCAAAGAAAAATGAAGTTGTGACTACTAGTGATCTTGATGATTGATTTGAAAATGATACCACGATATACAGATTATTACAACTATATAAATAATTATCAAGTGTAAAACTTTACAGAGTCTTTTTATTCAAATTAAGAAAGAAAAGTGTTTCTTTCAAAAAAAAGAAAGAAAAGTGTTGACTAAAAAGAAAGAAAGAATAGTAAAAAGAAAAGTACATTATGTAATTAGGGTGTTAAAATGAGTTAATAGTTATGGGTCAACCCAACTCAAATCAGTTCATTAATTCAATGAATTTGATATTTAGGTCAAAATAAGTTAATGAGTTAAATGGGTTAATGAATTTAATGAATTGGGTTGAAATGAATATTGTTAAAATGAGTTTATAGGTTTAATCAAACCAATTTATTAACTCACTAGTAATACATTTTGAACTAAACCAAATTAATTTTTTAGCTAACCAATTTTTAAAATAATCAAACAAATATCTAAACCAAAGATAACCTAATTAAATAATTAAATCATATCTAACCAAATTTCATTATTAGAGTATATATTTACAACCAAAAAAATTATTATCAAAGAAAATACAATTATATTAAATATTTCATCAAAATAATGATTTCCAAATTTACGTACAAAAATTATATTTTTGTTTTGCTAGAAACGTGATTCCATATTTTTCGTCATAACCGTGATTTCACATTTTCACGGCAAAAAATATGATTCCATATTTTTTCATAATCCGTGATATTGAACTTTCCTAACAAAAATATGATTTCCGCCAAAACCGATATTTCGGAGATTTTCTCCTAAAAATATTATTACACAATTTTTCGTTTAACCCGTGATTCCGTATTCTCCGTAAAAAAAATGATTTTTAGTTTTTTCATCAAAATCGAGATTATAGAATTTTTCGACAAAAACGTGATTTCGAGTTTTTCCATAAAAATCGAGATTTTGGATTTTCTCGTCAAAACTGAGATTTCGTGTTTTTTCCGCCAAAACATGATTTTGTGTTTTCCCGTAAAAAACGTGATTCCGTATTTTTCCGCCAAAAACGTGATTCTGTGTTTTTCCACCAAAAACGTTATTCCGTGTTTTCCCTTATAAAACGTGATTCCATTTTTTTCGACAAAAACGTGATTCCGCCCTTTTTTGTCAAAACCGAGATTTCATGTTTTCTCGATAAAAACGTGATTCCGTGTTTTTCCCTCAAAAAAACGTGATTCCATCTTTGATCGCCAAAACCAATATTTTGGATTTTCCGCCAAACCGAGATTCCGCGTTTTTCCGCAAAAAAACATGATTCCGTGTTTTCCCGTAAAAACGTGATTCCGTGTTTTCCCGTAAAAACGTGATTCCGTGTTTTCCCGTAAAAAACGTGATTTCAAGTTTTTCACTAAAAACGAGATCATGGATTTTCTCGTCAAAAACATGATTCCACGTTTTCTCATAAAAAACATGATCCCGCGTTTTTCCACCAAAAACGTGATTCCGCATTTTTCCGACAAAAACGTAATTCTGCGTTTTTTGTCAAAACCAAGATTCCGTGTTTTTTCCGCAAAAAACGTGATTCCGTGTTTTTCCATCAAAAACGTGATTCCGAGTTTTTCCACCAACACCGAGATTATAGATTTTTTTTCTCTAAAAACATGGTTTCGTGTTTTCCGGATAGAAACGTAATTCCGCATTTTTTTTGTCAAAATGTGATTTCGTGTTTTTCCGCCAAAAACGTGATTCCATGTTTTCCCTCAAAAAACGTGATTCCGTGTTTTTCCGCCAAAAACATGATTCTGTGTTTTCCCTTAGAAAACGTGCTTCCGTGTTTTTCCGACAAAAACGTAATTCCGCATTTTTTTGTGAAATCAAGATTCCGTGTTTTTCCGCCAAAAACGTGATTCCGTGTTTTCCCGCCAAAACGTGATTTCATGTTTTCCCACCAAAAAATGATACCGTGTTTTTCCGCAAAAAAAATAATTCCGTATTTTTTCGCAAAAAACGTTATTCCGTGTTTTCTTTTAGAAAATGTGCTTCCGTATTTTTCCGACAAAAAACGTAATTCCGCATTTTATTGTAAAAATCGAGATTACGTGTTGTTCCACCCAAAACATGATTCCATATTTTTCCGCAAAAAACTGATTTACTATTTTATCTTTTCTTATTTTTAAGGTTTATAAATTAACTCATTTAATTATTAATTAATTTTAACAAAATAGATTAATTATTAAATAGATCTAACTCATTAAAACTGGTAACCTATCAATTTAAATGAGTTATGAATTTTATCCAACTCATTTACCAAATGAGTTAGTTTGGGTTGGTTTACTTTTTTCTTTCTTTTTTTTCTTTTTTGACACCCTAAATACAATAAGTAAGATTAGTGATGAGCTCCAATCATATTTTAGTTTATAAAAGAAGAAAGAAAACTACACAAGAACTTCTTTTTTTGTTAAACCCACACAAGAACAGAAGAAGTATATAGTAATATGTATCCTTGAGATATGTATGTACAAGTTTATATAACTATTAATTATATATCCTTTAGATATGTATGTACAAGTTTATATAATTATTATTTTGAATTTTGTAGATTAAACTGTTTTAAACTTGATAATAGAACATGTTTTATTTATGACATGGCTAATTGCAATAAACTGATTAAAATCTTATTACTCCTTCTCTTTCAATATAATTGATGTTTAAGGATTTTACACACAAATTAAGAAATTATTAAATTTTTGTATTTCCAAAATAAAAACATATTTTACTTTACTTTCCAAATAAATTTAACCAATAAAAAAATAATCTGCAAATTTATTATCAACAAAAAATAATAAATTTTGCTTTAAAAAGTGAATGCACCAAATAATATGGAAAAAAAAAAGATTTTAAAAATCAATTATTTTGAAACTCAAAGCCTAACAAAGTGATATTCAAAATTCCAATCCTAATTAAGATCCAAACATTGACCTAATTGAGGATTGACTGTGCCATAAATAAATTGAAAAGATGATTGAGGAAAAAGGAGTAAATTTCCTTCGGGCAACGTAAAAAATATTTTTATAAAACAGTCAAAAGTAATTCCAAAAAAGACAAAACAGTCAAAGTATTAATTTGGTCTTGTTATGATCTATTTTGGGTTATATGATTGTAGGCTTGATGTAACATAAGTAAGTGGGAGCTGTCTTCTGTCTTTATGGGTCCCAATTTCGTTCCCAGTCTTTCGCATTTTCGTTTGACCAAATTCATTGATTTTATAAAGCAAAATACTACAAGTCTACAGCACACGATTTATATATATTTGTTTTTTTTGTTATAAATTTGGTAGACAATAATAAATTCGGTAGTTGTGTGGTTACTGATACAATTGGTGATATGATTATTGATGATGAAACAGAGATATAAATTACAATTTTGTCTGGCAATATAATTATTCTTATTATATGTGATATGTTACAAATTTCATTGTTTGTGAAATCTGAATATCGAAACCGGAATCATATATACTTGAATATAGATGCCTTAAACTTTACTTCTAAGCTATATCTTTACTCCCCCACAAACTATGATTTTTCTCAACCATTTATGTGAAAATATTGGATTTTGGAACCTGATGCTATGAATACTGCAATATTTCTCAACAAGATAAAACTAATGATTGTGACTTAATACTAATTTTTGTCAAAATGCACATTTCAAAATTATTATACAATAGATATTGTCATTCTAAATAACCATAAAGATGTCGCTTAAATAGATAGCAAATTAAAATCTCATTCTATTTACAAAATACACTCAAAATGTTACTTATAAAATCTCACTATTTAGAGGAAACTAGCAAAAACATCATAGATTTTTTTTTTAAATGAACACATTTTAGATAATGAAATAAGTTGATCGATAACACTCTTGAATATTATTTTTCAGTAAAGATGGAGACCAGACCGGATTCGGAAAATATATTTGATCATTATCACTATCGATTTCTAATATCATATCATAGTTTTACCAAGTAAATATATTTAAAATAAAAATGACTATTCTAAAACACAAGTATTTTATTATATCTGACCACTCTTTTGTATAAGCTTTTCCATTTTTTTGGTTATTTACTTAAATTCAGAAGAGGAAGAAGAATGCAAACGTAGAATTACAATATTCACAAATTGTCGTTGAAGGAAACTAAAAAGGATCTATATACCATAATTAACAATAATAATGAACCACATCGTAGAATTTATCTCATAATAATATCTATCTTCTTCTTCATTTTTTTGGGACAAAATTAAACTGAAATCTATCTAAAATGACAAACTTAATTGTATTCTTTTAAGCTGATACTTAAGAAAAAAAGTTATATTCTTTACAGTTTTACATGTGCAAAATTCAGTCTTTTTTTTTTTTTAAGTCAATAAGCCAGAAAACCAAAATTATTATCGAAGTGCAAAATGATTATTCTATAATATATTTTTTCATATAAAAGCCACACGTGTGACGCATACTCCGTTCAGATAAGAAGATCCTTCCTTCTTCTTCATCCTCCTCTTCTCTCCACTTCCCAAAAACTCAAAACACACCAAAAAAAAAAAAAAAGCTGAACAAATTCCTCAAAAAAAATGCCGGGGAATTTAGAGCCGTTAGATCTCGGAATCCAAATCCCATACCATTTCAGGTGTCCAATCTCACTAGAACTAATGTCCGACCCCGTCACAGTCTCCACGGGCCAAACATACGACCGAACCAGCATCGAGTCATGGATCGCTATGGGCAACATAACATGTCCCGTCACAAGAACCACTCTCTCCGATTTCAATCTCATCCCTAACCACACTCTCCGTCGTCTAATCCAAGAATGGTGCGTCGCTAATCGCTCTAACGGAATCGAACGTATCCCTACTCCGAAACAACCTGCGGATCCAATCTCTGTTCGGTCTCTTCTCAGCCAAGCCTCCGCGATTTCGGGAACTCACGTCTCTGTTCGCTCACGCGCCGCAGCGATTCGGCGTCTCAGAGGATTAGCTAGAGATAGCGAGAAGAATCGCGTTTTGATCGCGACTCATAACGCTAAAGAGATTCTCATCAGGATTCTGTTCGAAACCGGACCAGAACCGGAACTCGTGTCGGAATCAATAGCTGTTTTGGTTTTGTTTAGTTTAACAGAGGAGGAATGTGAGTCTATAGCTTCGGATCCGGGTCGGGTTAGTTTTATGACCCGGTTACTATTCGATTCTTCGGTCGAGATTAGGGTAAACGCGGCCGCGTTGATAGAGATGGTGTTAACCGGATTAAATTCGACGGATCTGAAACCGGTTATCTCAGGATCCGGTTCGGTTTTCGAAGGCGTTCTTGATCTTCTCAAGAACCCGATTGCTTCGTCTCGTCGAGCTTCAAAGATCGGAATCAAAACCATCTTCGCGCTCTGTCTAGTGAAACAGACACGACACCTAGCAATCTCCGCCGGAGCTCCGGGGGTTTTGATCGACCGTTTAGCGGCGGATTTCGACAGGTGTGATACCGAACGGTGTCTAGCGACGGTGGAGTTGCTCTGCCGGTTGCCGGAAGGATGTGTGGCGTTCGGAGAACATGCTTTGACGGTGCCGGTTCTGGTGAAGACGATACTGAGAGTTTCGGATAGAGCGACGGAGTATGCGGCGGGTGCTTTGTTGGCTTTGATTACGGCGGAGGAACGGTGTAGATGTGAGGCGGTTGCGGCGGGGTTGGTGACGCAGTTGTTGCTTTTGGTGCAGAGTGATTGTACGGAGAGAGCTAAGAGGAAAGCTCAGATGCTTTTGAAGCTTCTTAGAGATTCTTGGCCGGAGGATAATACGATGAGGAACTCCGATGGCTTTGGCCGGAGTGAAATTGTGCCGTTTTGAATTGTTTTTTTTATTCTTTTGTTAGGATTTTTGTTTTTTTTAAGTAGTTTTAATTATGTAATTAATTTTTTTAATGGAAAAATATGATGAGATCAATAGATTTTTTTTAGTTTAGTTTGAAGAAAGTTGTTGAAAAGCAAATGAGAGCTATGACTAACTCTTTTCCATATTTTAGAAAATTAAAATGATTCCAGGAGCTAACAAAGATGTTGAGTGTGCTGTTAGCTCTTGATTTGTAAATCTACATCTCAGCTGGAAAGTAGTATCATGCAAACTAAACGTTGTGTGCAAGTGGATGTAGTTATCTAGCCAGCTTTTCATTTTTTGTTTTGTATTGGTGCTTTAGTTCAAATATAAATTTCATGATGAAATTGATTTTTTTTTTTTGTTTAAGTTGTGTAATGAATATATAAACTGTCACATGATTAAAAAAAGATGAAAATGAAATATAATAAAATATATAGTCATATGTATAATGTATTTGTATTTTCTATAAATACATAATAGCATGTAACAACGTAGTAAAACAACTTTTGTGATCTCATGACTCTCTCAAAAAATGAAATGCGGTCTTCCGCTGAAAGGATTTAGTAGATTTGCCTCAGGAATGAAGTTCTGAGTTCATACAAATTTCTCAACTTTAAAATCATATAGCAATAGCGTTGTTAAGATAAAAGTGGTATAGAGCTTGCTAAGAAACCATCCGTCTTACGTAAGAGTTTCAGACAAGTTTGGTATATAATTGTCACTATTTATCTTAATATACCAAGATGTGGTTTTGTGGTCACTTACAGTTGTGTTTCCCTTGGTCTCTGGATGGCCTGGAATACTCTATGTCCTAAGCTTTACGAGATCCACCAGTTTCATCCTCCAACAAGAAGCATACAGTCTCCTATTTGTCGGATGGATCCTCATTGGTTGGACCTTCTTTGGTTAGCAGGGTAAGCAATTGACGCACTCTCCTAGTTTGTTTCAGTTAATGTAGTTGAGAAAACTTAAAATTGTTGAGAGGGGTGGACCAAAGTGGTTTGCAATAATCTCTCAAGGCCCCCTCAAGGTCAGTCACTTCATCGCAGTCTTCGGTTAAGCATGTTCCTACCGCACAATTAATGTAGGAGGAAGATATAATACTGATGAAGAGAATGATTACGGATTATTATATGGATTTTCTTGGGGCTGCTAATGAAGATATTCAACCTAAATTTGTTAGTTTCCTCCATGACCTTCATCCATTTAGATGCTTTGACTTAGTCTCTTTCATGTTGTTCACAATTCCGACTAATTCGAAAATTAGGGAAATTGTTCCCCTTCTAAAAACAAGACACCATGCCCGATGGTTTTTTTTTTCTTTCCGGGCTGGCGCTAAGTCTTGAAAAATCTTGTCATTTTTGTATGGTAATAACAGAGGGTTCACGAACGAGCTTGTTAAAATGTTTGATTTACTGTGAGGTTCCTTACCAATCATATATTTAAGACCTTCCACTGATGCCTCATAAACTTCAGTCGCTGGTAGACAAGGTCAAGGCTCACATTTCCTCATGGACAGTAGACACATTCATGTTGTAGGACGACGACAATTGCTGCAATCAGTTATTTCCAGCATAATAAATTTATGCGCAGGAGTGTTCCTTTACCTAACAGTTTTTTAAAGGTTCTTGACAAGATATGCAATAACTTTCTTTAGAATGGTACTTCAGATTCTGCTCATGAAGCAAAAATAGCCGAAACTCAATTTGCTCTACTGCGAAAGATGGAGGACTAAGAATAAGAGAGCTTGAAGTTTTCAACCAAGTTTTTGGTTTAAAGCTTATTTGGTTGTTGTTTGCTGCCATGAGTTCTCTTTAGGTGGTGTGGGTCAAGGAAAATATTATTAGGGGAAGGGTATTTGGACTATAGATTTTCAGCATTGTGGCAATTGGTTATGGCGTCGGTTAATGAATCTCAGGAATATTTCCCGTCCGTACCTTTTCAATCAAATTCAATCAAGGAGTTTGTCTTTGTTTCAGCACTATGGTTAGACTAATTTAGTTCATTTAATAGATATCATTGGTTCTAATGGCCCAAGAATCTCATGTATATCTTCTTTGGCCAATGTTCGCAGTGTTCCAGAGATGGAAATTGGTTGATACCAAGAGGGACACATTGCTTATTGGTCATTCTTTGTCAATGTCTCCCTCTTTTGAATCTTGAACAATCTCATCAAGATTTTTTTCTCGTGGAGGAACAATTTGAATCAACCACCAAGTATTCTTTTTTCCTTTAAGATGTGACTAGATGATTGGTCCACACCTTCTGCGGACTGCCAATGTTTTTTTTTTTAATACGTAATTAATTATTTAATACTATATGAAAAATCGGATATTTTTTAATTTGTATGATGTTTTTGTAAATAATAGTTGAACAAAAAATCTCAAAAGCAAAGAAATATAATGTAATAGAAACGAAACAAGAGATGAAAACAACAAAGAAACACACCATGTGCAGACTGCCAATATTTATATTAAAAATACATGATTTTAAAATAAAAAATGATTCTATTATAAGATTTAATTTTTTTTTTGTAACATTTGAGTCAACAGTAGGAAAAAAAAATATTGTAAAATGAAGAGAAAACAATGACCAAAAGAAGCAAATCAATAGACTTACCCTTGTTCTAACCAACATTCTCGAAGATTTTCTTGTACATAACATTTCTTGTTTCAGTTTTAACCTATATTTACCCTTGTTTAAGACTTAACCATCGATAGTGGTACATAAAGTTGTCCATGAGAGAACACTTGTCTTGGTAAAAACAATCCAACATTTTCCAAAGTTAAAAAAAAAACTTATAGAAATTCAATCATATTTGAACATTTCATGATAAATTAGAAAAACGTAAAAATATCAAATCACTAATAAATAATAATAAAATATACAACATGTGGATCAGAAGAATGATTGGCCATAAAGCGAAGAAGATTTTAAATTACAAAATTAAAATCAAACATAATTCTATAATACTATGTATTACATCTGATACTTTTACAAATTTCTATGATGTACTTTATCAATATTGAGTTTAGATAAATATTGCAGAATATTACTATATCAAATGCACCATAGTTCAAATAATATTTTTTTATCAGACTTTGGTATTATTTGAAGATTTTAATATAAAATAGAGAAAATATAAAGATACTAAATCGTTAATAATAACAAAAAAATAGACATGTATATTCAGAGAAGATTTTTTTATCAGATTTTTTTATTTCGCTTCTCCTTGTGCCCCTGTCGGAGAAAAAAATAAAGAACATTATACTTTTATATTTCACAAAATAAAAAAAAGTGAACAATGAATTTTTATGGTTGGACCACAAAAATTTATAGACAAAGATGATCGGTTTCCACCGTTTGTGGGCAGCTATATATCCTATATACTTATGCTATTTGTAATATATTTATTATTATATGTTAAAGATGATGATGCGTTGTTATCTTTTTTAATCATTTGCTATGTTTATTTTCAGCGATATTAAGTGTAAATGAATATTACAAAATACTATTGCATCAAATATATCATAGTTCAGAAGTGTAAATTTAAATGAAGAATAAACTTATCAGACTTCAATCATAAAAATACCAAAATCTTAATTAAAAAGTCTTGATATGTGTATTACATAAGTGATCAGCATGTGTGTTTTGGTTTATTTTATTTCACCTAGATGGTCGGCACGCACCCTGTGCAGACTTTAAGTTTTTTTTGTGTGTTCATTTATCCTATGTATTATATTCTGAATATTTTATATTAAGAACACTGGTAAAACTCTAACTGGACTCGATTGAAGTTAGTATGGTTTGGTTTTGTTTGGTTTGGTTTATTTATTTTGATGAAGTTAATTTTAATTCGGGTTTTTAAAAAAGTCATGAGAAAAGTGTTTGCATGTAAATACATAGAAGTGTTTTATCTTTGACAGAGATGGATGAAATGGTACCCACATCCTTTCATCCAAGAATGTACTTAATCTGGTCTTTTCTATACTTTCTTTTCAGCCAAACATTTCAATTATCTCGAGCTAATACAGATAAAAAGAAATAATGATGCTACATCTCAAGCCCCTTCACGTTCATACAACTCCAGAAGTCCACCCTTACATATTTATCATAACTTTAAGAATTTTTAGAGAAAGTGTACTGTCTGTTATCACTTAGAAGAAAAACCACCAAAGGATTAAGTTTAGGTTGTGAAAAAATACCATGTACAGAACGATGCCCTCCAGAGCTTGACTTTGCAAAAAAAAAACATCATGGAAGTTTAGTGGCTCACCTTCCATATCTGGATCGTAATACAAAACCTACACATAGAAATGGATTTTCTGAAAGAATTCTGGGAAATAATCATAAATTCGACATAGGAAAACAGAAGCAGAACAATAGTACTAAGAAAGTCAGTTGTAATCAAACCCTTTGATAAATAGAAAAACAACCCTAAATTAGTAAACATAACAATGATACTTAGTTATCCCTCCTACTCTTTACGAAACCAATTCAAGATCATATAAGATTCTTAAACCAACACCACTAAGGATCACACTCATCTCTACATAAGTAGTATCCATGATATGTTACTATACTGAGGAAATGTTGATTTCTTAGCCAAACTTCTTCCTTTTCTCTTATACAAAGAAAAAAAGAAAAAAAAAAGGAAGGAACAAAATAGTACCCATTCACGTTTCTTTGCTTCATGAGAAGTAATTTGTTCCTCTAAATTCATTTTTTTATCCTTTCCAAAACTTCCAGTAGCTCTATTAATCTCCTTAAGCACAGTCAAACTCCACCTTTATTAGCCAACTTTTTATATGTGAGTGACAATATATAGGATGATATGTTAATTTTTCATTTCACCAATCAAAATGATCTAAATTTTAAAATTTTAGTCACAAGTTAAAAATTCGAAAAAAATTAGAAGATATAAAAAGAAATAGCTATGACACATTGAATTGGTTCTATTTTCTAAGTAGTAATAGTGAAAGTTACCAAGAGGTCCATCACATCCAGTTGTCCGATCCACCGTCTATGAAACTACTTTTCTTTACCATCATTCATATTCACTATTTAAAAATAGCAAACTCGTCAACCCTCCTATTATGATGTTGCTCAAGTTAGTAAATTTCATTTGATGTACACATACATGCACAATATCAATACTAAGACATAGTCTTAATATTTTTCTTACGTCAAACGTGATTTTATTAGAAGATTAGTTAGCTTACATTGTGCTAGAAACTACTCACCTACTACCAATTTTTTACAGACCCGAAAACAAAACAAAATTGCTTCTGACCCAAGCAACATCCTCAGTCTAGTAACTAAGAATACTAATAATAAATAATCTTCGAAAATATTTAAGCTTGAACTTGTTGTAGTATTACAGGAGATACATTAGAGAGAATCCCTAACGGCTTCAAAACACAATAATAATGACCATAACCGGTGAAACTGCATAATACAAACTACACTCTGAGCTGAAGTATTTGGGGATTTGACACAATAACACACACTGACCAATCACGGTTTTCAGAGAGTTAATATTGTAACCGGAAAAGAGAGAGTGTTTTGGACAGGTGCAATGCTTGTCTCACCACCTGGTGGTTTACGGACACCGCCTAGATAGTCTCTTGCCTCTACTTTACCATCTGCAAATATGTTGTTCCCTCCTATCTCCTTAAGCTTCGCTTCACTCAAATGTCTCTCGGCAGAAGTTGATGTCGCATCTCCTTTAAATATATCGTTCCCTGAAAGTTCTACGAACTTCTTGTCATAAATCTTCTTTGTTGTTTTCACAAATGAGTCTTCTTCAGGCTGCAGAACAATATAGCCAGATCATTAACATGATAGTTACTTGGATTAAATGTCAAGAAACCCGATATTAAGAAAGGTCTTACGATTGGAGAACCGAGGTTGAAGTTGTCTCTTAAAGCCAAAGCTCCAGTTGTTCCAGACCGAGGTTGTATCTCAGGCAGTGGTGCAAAGATGTTGTGTCCACTGATCTCTTTATACTTAGCATCAAAGAGTTGATTCTTAAGCTTCATATCTGATTCACTCTCTATTGTCCCACTTAGTTCTCGTTGTTTCGCTAACGTAATATGCTTTTTAGGAGACAAATCACTACAAGAAAACAGGTTATTTGCGAGGGCACGATTCGACGCAAAGA
>OVAP01002818.1:0-18284 GCA_900406295.1 Aurinia saxatilis
AGTCCTCCCAAAATCTTTGACTTGTGTTATTTTCTTAATTGACCAAATATGAATGTTATTTTCATAATTTAGAGGAGAGAGGGTGTTATTCTACAAATTCACCCTTTAAAATATACAGGTTGTGAATACCAAGTAGACTAGACATTCTAGAACAATGCTTTCTTCATTAGACTAGACATTCTATATTACTATAATCATTGAAAATCTCATCCGTTTCTTTTTCTTTCTAAACCAGAGCTCCACCGTCTGACCACCAAACTTTGTTCACTGTTTAGACCGGTTTCCGGCGGCTCTTTCAGCGCCGGAACCGATCCTACTTTCTATTTTTTGTCGTTTTTCCTGTTTTTACTTTTCTTTTCGGCGAGGAGAGAGATCTATAGATCTAGTAGTTGAGTTGGGTACGGTTGAGATTTAGGGACGAGAATCTTCGGGATGGTCTTCGATTGTTCTGATCTTTCTAACCTTAGTGATCCCCTCTACGGATCGGAATTAGGCTCTGCCAATTTCCTCGATCTGGATCTAGATCTCTATTTCCCTCTTCTCACTAATAATTTCTCTAACCGTGCCGGATCTCTTCTCTATGGTACATGCATGGATCTTAAACTGACTTATGTTTGAGACTCTCTTCGATTGGATTTCAGATGTAGATGAATCAGCAGACCAATCCCGTTCAAGGTCTACTTTCAGTCCAATGAAGGTAAGCTTTTCCGGTGTACTTCTTCCGCTCCTCGTCTCTAGACATCAGGTGGTTCGGGATTTGCATTTATGAAGCTTCACAAGGGTCTCATCCGTCGCACCCTTTCCTTGAGCAAGTTTAGAGTTTCGTTCGAACTCTGCTTGGATACTTGCCTGGAATTTGGAGCTTTGTTTATTATTTGGGAGATAGTCTTGGAAATCAAAGGAGAGATTATCTTAATGTTTACTCTTTTAATTCAATTGTTGAGTTGTTTCCATATGTTAGTTTAAGATTCTAGTTTGTATTTTAGTCTAGAATTTTCGGTTTGGTTTTTGACTCTGAGCAATTTTGATTGCTTGGCACTTGACTCCGATAGAATTGCATATTCATCGGCTCCTGTTTTTTCCCATGTATCCTCTGCTGTTTGTACTTTCGTTTTATATTTTTAATGTTTAGACGAAAAAAAATAATACCTCTGATCTTATTAGGCTCCATCCTTAGCCAATTAAATTTTATTTGATAATTTGATTAAACATTTAATACAAGCAGTGTCGACCCAAAATTATATAATTCCTAAACCAAAATAAGGAAAATAATATCTGTTAACGATATATATATTTATGAAATAAAAGTAAAATTCAAAAATGTCAATGATAATCTATTTTAAAAAAAAAATCAAACTGGTTCGAACAATTGCCCTTACTCTTTCTATAAAATCGTTTCAACAACTACACTAAAAGAATATATTGTTATTGATACCCCTACAAATTCTATATATATTTTCCTTCAATCCTTTGCTTCATGGGTCTCTCTTTAGGACCGAGCCTAAATGCAAGGATCGGGTTTAAGTTTGATTCCATTAGTTTGTTGTAACTTTTTTTTTTCAAAGTGGTTATGACAATGTTTGATTAATTTAAAGTTTGTAGCAAAAATATTAAACAGAGAAGTCATGGTAATATAGTGGTATTCATATATCCACATAAAACATGAATGATCTCACCTTTTCTTTTTGATCAAACTAACATGAATTATCTCACCTAAAATTAATTAAAGACTAATTGATCGGTATGTTGCGTTGCATTGATTGATGCAACAAAAATTTAACTATTTAGAATGTCATGTGAAAGACATCTTTTGTTCTTTTGATTGATGATTGATGCAATTAGTTAAATTGCTAAGCTTTTAGTGGAAATCTTTTGTTCTTTTGTTGATAAAAAAAACCCACACACATAGATGAAATATCTGATGACATAGATGAAATAAATAAAATAATAATTACGATTATTATGAGATGCTTAAATTTTAATGAAAGATTGACATTGATTGGGTTTTGAGACAGATATTAACTGAGAGTGTGTGTGTGTGTTATTATTCTTAATACGTTTATAGGAATGGGCTATGAGCTTAAAGACTTTCCACGCGCACGATCTGCCGTCCAGTGGTTGACTCAACCTAATCAATTATTTGTTAGGATTTATAAATCACATAACTAAAAAATTCATTCATATTTTTCTCATTTTTAAAACATTATTATGACACAAAAACTGTCACGTTCAACAACCAGGTCTCTGATTCTCCCCCTTCACATCTATCTCTCTCTTTCATTTTCGTTTTCCAACTCATAAACCCTCTACAAAGTTATAATCCATGGAACTTGGCAACTTAATAGCAAATTAAGTCCTCTCAATTCTTATTTAGATAATTCTGTTGTCAACCATAAAACTACACTACGTTAATTTACAAATTTCATTATCTTGTTTTGTTAATGTTTTTTGTTTGTTTGTCAACAATTCACCAATTAAGCATTATGATAGGTTTGAATTCATGTGATGACACAATAATAACATTAACATAACCATAAGATTACAAGTCCTGGTCATTTTTGTTAATGTTTAAAGAAATTGAACTTGTATGCCGAAAAACTGTACAACAAGTAGTATTAATTGTCTTTTAACATGTGCAATTAGAACTTTCGAATAAGATCCCAACACAAAAATTTAACTGATTAGTTAAAGGCCTATAACTTATAATTTTTTTTAACAAATATAGAAAATATTTTGAACAGAGTTTACATATATAGTTTGAGATGGATCTGTAAAAAAGAAGATAGGTTTAGAGAATTTACTTAATTTCTTGCAAGGTCGTTTAAATAGTAACAACCCTAAGGTTCTAATTACTAGCACTTATAGTATGCTTTGCGAAGAAGCCTATTTGCAGATACTCACTGCTTCTCACATACACGTACGTTATGATCGAAATCAACCTTATATGATTTGTGAACCTCATTTTGAGCCTCGACGTCTCAATGCAGAAGCGAAACAAGCAGAATATATATTAGATTACAATACCAATATATAGGCTAGAGTTTTTACATATGCATGCATTTGTAGTTGTAACACCTACAAAAATCAAAAGTTTCATTAATTACAATCCAAAGTTATATGCAAGTTAATGAAAGTAGAATAGTATGTATATATACATTTATTTAATTACAACTCGAAATTAGAATAATCCAAATATTGACATAATACACAATCGCGACCATATTCCCTCCCATATTCTTTAACCCATGGTTGATTGGTTCAAGGTTTGAGTTCTACATGATTTTATTACAGACTAGCTAGACCATATGCCTAAGGTCCATATAGTATGGATTATTTTGGAATGTATTTTTAAAACATTAGCTCATACTTTATTCAGTGCATATTCTAGAAACACAGCTGACAAAAATTCTATAAACTATGATATACATAAAAAGTAGGAGAAGAGATATTGTACCATGTATTTATAATTTATCTATATTGTCGTAATGTTTTGGAGTATGTAGTAAAATTAGATCATTTCCTTTATCTGGAAGTCCCACTATAACATATTGGCAATTATTTGCATATATATATATATATGCTCAAAATGGGAATTGTATATAATTCTCTCCTTGCTCAGATGCAAAAAAAAAAAAAGTTTGTTAATTCTGCAAGTAAGACATTGATTACTATTTAATTTATTTTGTTCTTCAGAGTTCAGAATATATATAATGCAATTATATTTATCAATAGACCGGAATATCCGGTTGATATGTAGAATATTTAGAAAACAATTAATTTATTATTAAAATAAATAAAGTCTTTGCTTATATCATGTCAGGTTCAACTATCTGTCTATTAATGGAAAAAATGAAGGTATCATTTGTAGTTTTTAACTGTATTTATAATCAATATTCAACATTACAACACAATGGATTATGGGAATTAAGAAGCATTTTATGGGCTCGATCGTAAATTCAGTCTTCAAGAATTTTCATCCTAGTTGTGTGCAAATAACTCACTGAAAGCATTTCATGGGGTCAGACCATAAATTGTGTCTCCAAGAACTTGAAACTCATTCGATCCACTCTTTACTCGAGAATGAGTTTGTGGATAACTTTCTAACCAGAATTTTGCTTATCTTTGTATGAGTCGAATGCTTTGGCTTTGGGAAAACAGAAACCTAATCATACAAAAAACTTATTCTGACAAGAAGTCGAAAAAGCTAATGAGCTACGAGCTTTTCCAATCTTGATCCCAAAATTCTATGAAAATCGGTTAAAAAAAATCCTATGCAAAATATATCATAGATATTATGAAAACCACCAAAGTCTCTAATCCAACCGAGGAGATCTCCGGTGGCCCACTGTTCCGGACCTTCCGGTTCTTCTCATAACCGCCAGAGATCACAAGATTAAGATCTGTCGAAAATCCTAATCTCGACCCTGATGGCTCTTAGAAGACATTTTCAATAGCTTTGGTTTAGAGTAATTGTAATCTGGTTAATGTCAACCATTTTTTTTGTATCTAACCGATTTCCGGGTTGGACGGCTTGTTCTTTTGTTATATAATAGTAATATTTAACAAAAAAGATAAAATAAAACACTAAAGTCATTTTTTGGGAATAAAATGTTACGTTTTATACTAATTTTAGTTTTTGACAGAATATACATTGACAATAAAGAGGAAGTAGAAAGACCAAAAAAGTGCCGAAACCACGAGCGCTGAGAAAACACATCAACAGGCAAAAAAAAAAGAAACTACTGAACAACTGCCATCTCGAGTGCCATAAGGCCAGCCCTCAATACTTTAGATCTAGCGCGGCTCCAACTACAGCAAAGTCATTTTGTTTCATCATATATGATCTGCCAACTATAATATGTTCAACTTAATATTGATATTTATTTACATTAAGCAATTAAACAAGCCGAAATGTATCGAGTCATACGACAAACGACAAAGAATGTTAAACTTATGTCTGAAGACCAAGTTGTATAGCCCGCCATAATTAGCTGTCCATATCTAATGGTATCATCGACTTGGTTATTTATAAATTAATTAGGAAGAGATTATTGTAATTGGTGGCATAGATGTTGACATTTCTATCCACTAAGTCTCATGATCGCTATATATACATTTCAACTCCCCTCCCTCATTTCCCTCACTTCTCACAAGACTTCCAACAAACAAAACTAACAAATCATCTTAATTAAGATTAATATCTTGATTAAGAATTTATACATAAATAACAAAAAGAAAAAAAATGGAAGCCATGGGAGAATGGAGCAACAACCTCGGAGGAATGTACACTTATGCAACCGAAGAAGCCGATTTCATGAACCAGCTCCTTGCCTCATATGATCATCCTGGCACCGGTTCTTCCTCTGGGACAGCCGGTGGGGACCACCAAGGCTTGTATTGGAACCTCGGTGGTCATCACAACCACCACCTTACACTCATGCCTGAAGGGGGTAGCTTCTGCTTTTCTCAGGAGAGCAGTAGCTACAGCGCAGGTAATAGTGGATACTATACGGTGGTTCCACCCCCGGCCGAAGAGAACCAAAATGGGTCGATGGACTATGGTATGGAAGATGTGACCATCAATACCAACTCCTTTCTTGTTGGTGAGGAGTCAAGTGAGTGTGACGTTGAAAAATACTCATCAGGAAAGACTCTAGTGCCTTTGGAAACTGTCGTGGAGAATCACAATGATGATGAGATTTCCATTACCACCACCGATCATCAAAAATCGATCACCGGTTCCAAGAAGCGATCGCGTGGAACAACCACTGATGTAAGTCTTAATAACCAGAAAATAGTCTATATAACTATATTGGATCAAAATGTTTCCATTCACATTAAAACCATTTTCCACAAATGAAATGGTTTACTGACTTTAAAATTGCAATGAATGCAGAAAAACAAGAAAGCAAAAGTGGGTAAGAGAGGCCAAAAGAATGTAGAGATGAGTAGTGATAACAACAATGGAGGAGAAGAGGAAGAAGGAGAGAAGAGTACCAAGAAAAGAAAGAATGGAGCTATGATGAGCAGACAGAACTCAAGTACTACTTTCTGCTCCGAAGAAGAATCAATCTGCGCTTCTCAGGACGCTGGTGCGGGAGAAGAGGATGAAGATGCCTCAAAGGCCCTTAACCTCAATGGCAAGACCAGAGCCAGTCGTGGTGCTGCCACCGACCCTCAAAGCCTTTATGCAAGGGTAAATTTTTTTTCTTTACCTTAAAAAATTACCATATAATTTGGATAAAAAATGTAAAAAACTAAATTGGATTTTTATTTGATCATGCAGAAAAGAAGAGAAAGGATCAACGAGAGACTAAGGATTTTGCAAAATCTCGTCCCTAATGGAACAAAGGTAAAAACTCATGCAACGTAAAAAAACATGCAGATCGTATTTTACAATAAATGTCAACAAAAATTAATGTCTTAATTACGTAACAGGTTGATATCAGTACGATGCTTGAGGAAGCAGTTCATTACGTCAAATTTTTGCAGCTCCAAATTAAGGTACGCAAGAGTTTTCTGTTTTTTTGTTTGTTAATATTAAACTTTTACGTGTACGTTCATGTTTTATATGAAAATGATCTAATTATCTTTATAATTTTATGATAAACAGTTATTGAGCTCTGATGATCTATGGATGTATGCACCGATCGCTTTCAACGGGATGGACATTGGTCTCAACTCGCCGAGATGAAGCGTAAAAGTTGTGATTATAGCTGAAAATTTTCTTATATATAACCGAAAATGTAAACATTCTTTTCCTTTTAAAACGTTCTCCGAACCTTCGGACGAGTTTCGTTTATAATTTCTCGTACGATGTTCAATATGAGAGAAATGGAGAGTCACATTCGAATTATTTTTATTTTATTTTGTTTTATATCACATTCCGATTCATATATATATACATTCCATAATTTTTCCATAATTTTTCTTTTTTTTTGCGATTGGTATTTTTTATTTATTTTAAATGTGTATGTTTTTTGGTATTGGAATTTTGTGTATCCACAAAGCCATCATCAATAATTTAGGTATATAATTCAATGTACGATCACCATTTATTTATCAGCATCGTCTCAATAGGGGGTATTTTAGAAAATTAGAGAGATATAGCTAGGGAAAAAGTTTGGTCATAGTTGAATATGTGCAAAAATCTCAACAATTTTTTCTTTTTGTCACTGAAAAATTTAATATTTATTTTTAAGAAAGGATTTTATATATTTTTTACAAAATAATCAACTTTAAAGTACAAGTAGTAATATATATATATATATATATATATAAATATGTACACACACACATAATATGGTCTCATACTTAGTGTTGAAATACATGTGATCGATATTTAATATCTAAGGGGTAAAAAGGTTCCAGTTTTTTTATTTTAATGTTAATTTCAATCCAAATAATTTGTTTCTCTATGAGAAAAATATGGAGATTCCAAAGAATTTTTACAAGGGAATTTTCAAAATACAATAGCCAAAAAATCAATTAATCTACTTTAAAATTTTTAGTTGGGATGCGAAAGCCAAGTCTTCATTAGTCGTTGAAAGAGGGAGGGATATGACAAAGTAGATTTGTCGAATGGTTAGCATGAAAGAGGCGAATTTTGTTGTTGTTGTAAATTTAACTAATTTTTTTTTTAATAACCACACATTAATAAATTAAAACCCAAGAAAGTTTATTAGCATGTATTTTAATATTCTCTATTTTCAATTTAATTGATGTTATTTTTCATTAACTTTTCATATTTTCAAAATTAAACATGTATTATCGTCAATTTAAAAAATATACCAACTAGTAAAACAATTTGTAGAATTCAATCAGTAAATAATAACAAAAACTAATTAATATTAAAAGGTTGAAAGCATCACTTAATACAGACAAAATAAAAATCTCTAAATCTTCAACTAAACTGAACCGAAGAGAGTATATATAAAAAATGATCAACAAATTTAATTTAGAGAGTTGTCACTTTGTGCATTTATGATTCTAATTTGAAACTGATCGAACTTGGTGTTATTCAGCTAATTGTTTGTCTTTACTTCTCCTTTAAAAAAAAACAGTTTTACTATTGAAAAGCACGAAAATAAAAGGTTACAAGGATATGGTGAGAACCGTATAGTTTAAGAAAGTTGTTGGAAAGTATTACAAGTTAACATGTAAACACTAGAGATAAAAAGAATAAGAAGAAGCCTCCGGAAGGATCTTAATGGTTGGCTCCTCGGCCTCGGTTACGGCGCCTAAGAATTGCTGTCATCTCTTGGACTTTTTGCGTTGGTTTGACATATCTCCCGCCTCTTGTCCGTAGTGCTCCATCGGGCCTCGAATCATAACATGTAACATCAAGTAAAGGAGTAGAACTAGAGAATATTGAATCGGAAGTGGCATCATCAGTTATGTCTTTGGCAGATTCAGGGGCGGAGCCACTCATACCAATAGGTGGTCAATTGACCACCACTACATTTTAAAACTTAATGTCTTATCTTTGTAATTTTTCATATTGACCAAGTATCAAAACAAAATTTGTCCACGTTGACAAGAAAATTGACCCAATCAAAAGTGTTTAACTAAAAACTAAAAAATCTATTTTCTTGATTTGTTGGGCTAACGAGGCAAAAATAGTTGGGCTCATTTCATATTAAAGTTTACCTAACTAATTATTAACTAATCTATTTTTAATTAGCTAGAGAGATTTCTTTTTGTAATCTACTATATTTCTCGCCTCTCTTTTTGTTTGACGAACAAAAATAATTTCCTTTGTTTATCTCAATTATTTTTTTCAATTTGAAATAAGGTGAAGATTTCTTATTTTAAATATATTTTACTTTATTCTCTAAAGATTATATAACAAATTTACTAGCATGAATTTCATGTTGGATTGTTGATATTCTTTTTAAATTATGGTTTTGTAGTTTGTATTTTGTAACACAAATTTTACTTTAATTTACTTTAAATTATCATGTAAAATAATTTTAAAAAATTATAAAAGAAAGCATATAGAGATTTGCGGTATGATTTAGAAAATGAATATTAGAATATTTATATAATAAAAGAGGCAAAATAAAACGTAATTATTTGTAAAGGGTTTTAGCAACTTTTTGACCACGATTAAAAATATTTCTAGTTCCGCCACTGGGCAGATTGGTGGACATGTTGGGTGAGTAATTGCTGGGAGAATGGACTCTCAATTGTCTCATACATTTGTGAGGCATCTGAGAAGTTTGTGTTGTTTACCGTAACATTGGCTGGAGTTGTTGCTGGAGCTTGCTCAAGAGCAAGAATTTCAGTGGTTTGCTGTTCGATTGCTTGAGCTGGAATTGGTGTAGTTGGAGTTGTTGGTATGAAAGCAATTTGCTCCACAATGTTGGATATAAGGTGGGAGTGTTCATTACTAGAAGCAATAGTTATGTATGCGGCCAATACTGTTTCAGGCGGTTTTGTAGTAACTTGGTTTACTAGAACTATTATGGGAATTTTTTGAATACATCTAGTTTCTTTATGTCCTAAATGGCCACAAATATCACATTTAGATGGAATCCAAGAATAAACAACATCCACCAAAGAGATAGTTTCATCTTCGTCTTGCCCAACCACTTTGTTAGGAAAAAGCTTATTAATTCAACTTCTACCAAGATCTTATTTTCTCCAAGTAGAATAAGATCTAATCTAGGTTTATGAGTTTGAATTGATTCGCCTAACCCTGAACCTAGTTGGCTAATTCCCCAAGAGAATACAATCCTTCAGGGATTTTGCTATTCCACCATCTATCTTGTTAAGCTCTTTTAAGTAATAATCCACTTGCTTTGGATCTACTTACAGATGGTATGGTGTTCGAGTTTTTATTGCCAAAGGAAATAGTATATGATTATGTGAACCATACTTTCCCATTTTCGTAACACTAATCTATTAATCTAATAATCTAATAGATCTACATTATTAATGAAGCTCAAATTTGCAACATTCCATGTATCATCTCATATCCATATCGCAGTACAACCAACCATATCTTCCATGTCCGACTTTAATAACCATCAGCTTTAATTAAACTTCTTCCACGGCTTACAAATGTTGCCGTACTGGTGCATGAATGTTTGATAATGATCCAGCAAGACAACATAGAGCGAACATGATAGTCAATTTCAATGAATACTGGCATTAATACCAAAGCTGATTATTATTATTATTATGTTCTTAAGCATACATATCACCTATTCTTAATTGGCACATCACAATGAAACACTAACAATTAACAACATTTATGTACCAAATAAAATGTCACGGATAACAGAATATTAGCTACGTTAATCAATGAATGCTCTCACTTACCGAACATTGGTATAAAGGATGAAATATGTTCGGTCGCAACATGTTCATTCTCACACGTATTCATGAATAAGACCTGTTCATAGTTTTATGTATAGTTTATAATTCTTACAATGGAATATTTCAGTACTGATTCTCCGCATTTGATTTTCCACAGTCGGATTTTAAAAAAATATAATTGCTCCCATGCAATAGCTGTGTTTAGAATATCTCTCATATATAAAACATAAAAATTATTCATTGACAAAAATTCGAAAATATCATCAATTGAAAGTAAAATAAGATTTTGGGATTTTTATATCTAATAGCCCACAACATTTAAAAGCAACTAGAATAGCATATCCATTTTTTCCCACTAGAATATTATCAAAATTATCTTAATCATGGCAATCAATATCACATCTTTGGTTTTTGATTCAACTTAGGGGTTGACTTGTATGTAAGTTGAACAATGACATAAACAGAATTAAAATAGTAAATATCGGAAAAATTAAACTAATAATAAAGGTTTTTCTCAATAATTATAAAACATAAAAAGTTAATTTTGATAGATTAATGATCATTTCAGTTTCTACTCTGTAATATAAATTATGGAAACAATTCTTAATGGTCTAACGTAGTAGAAATTGTAGAATCACATATTTTAAATGTGAAAGGTATAAAAAGTGGTATATTACTCATCACCTTAATTCTTACATTTGAGAAATCAAGTTTTTTTTTTTTTTCCGTCAACAGTTATATCGACTGTTTTACACAACTTTCAAAAGTAACTAGGATTTTTTTATAGCCTTAAAATTCAATTAGTTTCTTGTTTGTTAGAAATAATTTTAGTACCTTATATATATATTTGTATTCGGGTAAAAGAAGCTTGTTGAAAACTTCAGATAAAAAACAAATTCTAATTTAAAAAAAAAAACAAATGAAGGTCAACTTAGTTACAATAGGTAGTCTAATCCATTTAGGACACATCAATATGATTAACAAACAGAGTTATGTAAGTTGTAAAATTGTCTTTATCAGAAAAGTTGTAAAATTTGACATGATAATTATTTAAATAGAATTTGACTTTGCCTTTTGGTCACTTCTTAAACTACAGGTTGACTTAAGTTAATGTGGTATATTTTATAATTTTGTCAACAGAAAATGGTATATTAATATAATTACATGCTTAATTTTTTTTTTATGTTACAGCTACAAAGAATTTTATTTTTCAAATTAATTTCTTTTACAATTTACATATCATTGTAAAGTAGGAACAAGTCATAGTCGTTTTCTTATTCATACACTTTTTTTTTTAAGAAACTAAAAAAATAAATTTGAGTCATTATAAAAGATAATTTGATCATATCATATATTCCTGTTAACTCTAATATTTATAAATTATTTCATAATTTGACACCAACATAAAATGGCGACTGCTGGCGACTGCTTCTCCCTCTGTACCATTTCTCCTATCAGTTCTATATTTTAGTTTCAAGTTATATATATTTTTATAATTTTAAAATTTTGGAACATTAAGTTCAACTTTGATTCCTGTCTACAATACACTCAACTCAATTTACAATTACAATAGTCAATCAAATAATTTATTGAAAATGACAGCTACTTTCAAATTCATAAGAATCTATTTGATTATTAACATAGTTATGTGATTCTTACGTGGGTACATTTTCACATAAGTATTAACTTGTGTATTAAATTTATTTACATAATTTGTAGAGATTTTTGGACTGGGCATCACTACAAGAATGATCAATTATAGCCACTACAATTTTAGTAGCAATGTTAATAAGTTTGTAGCTAATTTTGCATTTGCTACAAATTGCGACTAATTTGGATCCGTGATAATGTGTTTGAATCTAATCCGTTTTTGTAGCAATTTGTGAAAATATAGCCACAAAAATTTTAGTCGCCGAAACCGCGAGAATTTGCGACAAAATTAGTTTCAAATTTTTTGTGATATTTAGAGACAAATAGAGACAATTACTTTGTGAAAAATGGATACAAATGTGAGACAAATTATCAGTCGCATATTTTGGTCACATTGTGGTCACGGGGTGACCAATACATGACCAATGTTTTGGTCAAATGGTGGTCACGGTGTGACCAATACGTGACCAACATCCTCACCAAAATTTGATCACCTATTGGTCATTACTGACCAGAACCCGACCACATTCTATTTTTCAAACTAAATACCAAAGTTCACAACAAAAATACAACATATTTTTAACATCACATTCAAGTCAATTACATTACCNAAACTTTTTATTAACATCACATTCAAGTCAATTACATTACCAAAAACTACAGGCAAAAACAACACACATTCCTTGAGTAAGACACTACTAAAGAGAATGAGNNCTTCATTAATATATACATACCAAACTGATTTACTGGTTATGTCAGGGTCGAAGTGGATGACATATTTGCGGCCGAAAGCTCCCAAAACATCTTCCACCCTCCTCCGCTGCACCATAGGGGAACCAGTTGTCTCTCACTTCTCTGAACTCGACGGACTCTGTGTAGAGTCATTGCTGACTTCTTTTGGTGGTCCAATGCACCCTCTACTCATGGACATGGACATGCAGAGAGGAGGAGGTGTCGAGAAATCAGGTGGGGAGGCACTGAATCCCGTCATACCCGGATAATCCAAAGGGTTTGATTCCTACATACATAAACCAATTGTATTAGTTTAACATATAAGTATAGATTAAAATCAATGGAATGATTTGCACAAACGGCAATATATTCCGTGGAAACATAGACATAAGATTCACAGATTCTATCTACCTCGTGTTTCCAGGTGATACCATAATATTTCCCTAACTACAATTTAAGTGTCCTAACTTATACATTGAACTAACGCCAAGAACACATTACACCAAACATATAACCATTAATCATGATTCGGATTGTAGACTAACCGTTGACTGACTTGACATTCTTCTTCACTTATATTATTCTACCTGCAATAACAAAACAACAACCCTCCTTTTTCATATTTCATCCAAGGAACATAAGTTTCACATTGTGAGAACCAATTTAACAACCACTACTTACCTTTCCTACATTCACATACAAGGTTGGAATTGGGGTTTGCTTCAAGATGTCACCGGTCAGAGAATAATGCTGCGATGTCCAGTCCGAGTCAATTCATCGCTGGTCATCAATAGGCGACAACACTCCTTTGGCTTTGATGGAGACGGATATGTATGGGAGGAGATCGAAGGAAGACACCACGACTTGTAATCGCATAGAGGATCGCTCATGGAACCATCTTCTTATTTGCGGAGTAAACAAGATCGGAGGAGTGAAATTAGGTCTGGCCGCCGCGAGTTCTGAGTTATAACATATGTTCACTACGGACCAATTTACTAAGACGCAGTTGAAGCTGATGTACAGATAGTTGTGGTGGTTCAGTGGTTAAGTTCCTAAATTTTGTTCCATAAGTGACATGGTTCGATCCCCTGAGGGGATATTATTTGTTTCATTTTTAACTTGTCACTCTATTTTGTATCAAACTCCTAGATATTTATTCACAAAAAAATAGTAACATTACTGTAACTAATTTGCTTCAAATTACATTTCGTAATAATTTTGTGGCTAACTAGTTACAAAAAGTAACTGCCTTGCTACAACACAATTCACTGCAGACTTTTGTAGCACCTTTGTGGATATCTGCAGCAAAATTTACTACACTTTTTTTTAGTAACAAATATTGTAGCTATATTTACACATTCTTGTAGTGTATATTCGTAGAAATGTGTATATATTAACTTTTATTATATGTATAATCATTTGAAATTTTTGGACGACATGAAGTTAGGTTGGGAGGTGTATGCACTATAGCAAGACGGCAAAAGCATTTAAGCTTTACCAAACTTTTTAACTTTAAGGCTTTTGCCAAACGACAAAGTTTGTCCGAAAGAAGCATGTGTAAAAGATAAATCCAAGCTCCACTTCCCCTTCTCTATGCATTGGCTAGAATAGGAATCGATAGATATTTCAATTATTATTATTTTACCAAGTATACGTATCTTTTTTTTATTGTTTTTCCTTTATATGTGAAGTTTAGTCGTATTAATTTTTAAAAACCAGAAAATTTATTTGTATTAAGAATTCTGTATCTTTTGCAAAGTAACTTTTTAAGTACCGACAACATACGAGGTAAAGTAAAAATTAAAAAAAAAAAAAAAATGAATAAAATAGTGAAATTATTAGGGTAAGATGTTTCCAAAAAAAAATATATATTAGGGTAAGATGAAATGAATAAGGAAAAAACTAATTTAATGTTATATATTTTTAATTATGGAGAGAATCCCAAATTTCTCCACACTCATTATTTGTGTTTTTTTTTACCCTGGACAAAATTTTCACATCGGCGAATGACCTTCAATGGAATGGAAAAAAATGACCCAGCTGATCCTCTTTTACCAAAGTTAATTTTATACCATTTAGGCTATCATGAGATGCAGGTTTAATTTTTATACACAGTTATGAGAGACATATATGCTTAACTGATCAAGTTTCCTTAATATATTAAAATTTGATATTTAACTTGCGGGTTTAATATTGGTTAAATGATTTTCTTAGATCAGATATAATATTGATTCCAGCCCATATAATAAATGACACAATGGTCGAATTTTCGCATGTATTATGCAATGTTTTAGCTTCAGCTGTTAAAAGTTCATGACTCATGAGTTCTTATTTCAAAATTAGTTGGTAGTGAATGTAGTAGATTATTTCATAGATGTACTATGCTAAGTGTTTGACAAAAAAAAAGGGAAAAAAAACTTAGATATGTTTTTGACATGTTTTTTAGTTAAATAAAATATATTTTTTTTATTTCATTATCTCGTTGGAGTCTTGATATAAATCACATATAAGTCACATATCAATCTTCTTTTTTTTTTTGTATTGTAGAGAGCGAAAAAGCTTAGAGTTTAAATATTTTTTTCTCTCTAAAATCCTACTGCGTAAAAATTTACGGCTACAAAAAAATATATATACAACCTTATTTCTACATTAAAAGATCCAAACCTAGAGTCATAACCAATGGAACCCTAAATGAGAATAAGTATATAATATCTGTATTATATCCAGATTACATATTACATCACCTTTCTTATACTTTTTGATGTGGAAGCTAAGGAAAATGCTTCATCTCATTCCTAGAATTTATATCAACTTGTGACGTATTGCCGCTGAAATTGTGAACTCGAAATGGATGTGGAATTGGGCCACGTTTTAATAAATTTTATTAGGCCAGTGTGTTTATCATGTGGAAATTGTCGAGTCCACATGTGAATCATAAAGGGAAAATCACATGGCAGGTCGGTCACAAACATACAAGTGGTTCATAATTTATAGCTACATAAACGTGGAAGAATTGAGTTTTTTTATTCTTTGCTTGTATCATTGTTCTACCACACTTATGCCTTAGCTGTCTTTTCAAGATATAGCATAAACCATTTTCTTCCCGGATCGATGAGTTTGAGATATTCTGACAAGATTCGTTCAAGTAATGTTGAAGTCAGCTCATTTATCTAAGCAGGCTTGATTATTATCGTGAGATTAGTTAGACAAATCTGTGATTTATAATCAAGTCATTTACATATAACAGTACAATTGTATATCTATCCAAATGCCGCAAGTGAATTTTACGTCTGGACAGCTCAATTAACTATACCCGCTAATTTAAGATCAGGGGGCTACTCAGTTTAACAATGAATGCATGCTGAAATATGGATCATAGAAAATTTTGAAAACCTTTAAAATGTGTAGGAGTTGACCCATATGGACATGGGCCAAAGTCATTGGCCTTATAAGAGAACGAATAAGAAAGTAGGCTAACCAAATGAAGCTAGTGTTTCTATTTGGGACGAGTTTGCAACATGCCTTGTCTGCCGCTTCTCTTCTATCTTATATGTAATATCCCGATTTATGGTATATGTGGAAAGGTTTAAGAAAATTGATTTGACTACTTATGTCACCAAAGTGCACATATCTTTTTGGTAACTTGTCCAGAGAGAACTTCAGAGTTAAGCGTGCTTGAACTGGAGCGATTTAAGGATGGGTGACCTACTGGGAAGTGATTCGCAGTACCGTATGAGTGAGGACGAAACACAGGGAAAGATCTTGTGGTGATTGCAGGGATAGTAAACGAGTCTTACGAGCCTCCAAATATTAACGCACCGACCGTCGGACAGGGGTAGGGCCCATAGGCCGAGGGCATGGGGACCTCACCGGTAAGGGTGGTCGGGGCGTTACAATTAGTATCAGAGCCGAACCCAGACGATTGTGAAGTCATGTGGACTCACACCGTCGAGGGTGACGATCCTGGTGTGCAACGAGGACGTTGCACTCTGTGAGTGGGGGTGATTGTAACATCCCAATTTCTGGTATATGTGGAAAGGTTTAAGAGAATCTATTTGGCTACCTATGTCACCAAAGTGCACTTATCTTTTCGGTCACTTGTCCAGAGAGAACTCCAAAGTTAAGTGTGCTTGAGCTGGAGCGATTTAAGGATGAGTGACCTACTGGGAAGTGATTCGCACTACCGTGTGAGCGAGAACGAAACACGGGGAAATATCTTGTGGTGATTGCAGGGATAGTAAACGAGTCTTCCGATCCTTCCAAAATTAACGCACCGACCGTTGGACAGGGATGGGGCCCATGGACCGAGAGAGGGAATGAGAACCTCACTGGTAGGGGCGGTCGAGACATTACATTATAACCTTGAGATTACATCTCTGTACTATTTGTTTTTTGGCCGAGTGTGAGGGCAAGCGATCCCACACCGAGATGTACACACATCCATCGGGGAACACATTAATTATGTGTTCTTTACTTTCTTACATAACAGATCTAGCAATCTAATATGTCGCTGAAAATACATACCAACTAAGTAAGATCGATCAAAAGATCATTCTAATATGTCACTGAACTCAATAAACTTAAGATGAAGTTTAGAGCATGTAACATGAATTCCATACACCAAATTAGCATCACTGAAAACAGTGTGTTACCTATGTCGTGTTGTTCATAAAGTTGGATATTCTCCGAGTAAGAAGAAATTGCAAAACAACTTCGTTATTGATTCCTAGAAAAGGAGTTTCTCATACTTAGGAATATCTCTAAAATCCTTTTGATGCATGAATTGTCACCCATGTAATAATAACTAGATGATTTGCCCATATCTTGTGCGGGCTGCCAATGTTTTTTATTATAATTTATACATGTAAAATTAAACATAATTCTATATAAATCTGATACTCTTTTAATTTGTATTATGTATTTATAGATAATAGTTGAACCAAAAGTTAAAAAATAAATAAATGTAAATGTAACAGAAATGAAGCAAGAGATGAAAATAACGAAAGGACAAAGTGAACCACTATTCTAATCTAACCAATATTATCGAAGATTTCTTTGTAGACAATATTTTTTGTTTTACTTTTAACCTTTTCATCTTTGTCCGTAGTAAGAATCTTTAGCCATGTTCTAGACTTAGTCCTTGATAATGCGATATGAAGTTGTATGTAAAAGAACACTGGTCTCGGTAGAAATAATTCAACATGGTCAAATGATTGTGCATTAGAAGAATGATCGGCCCATGTCCTTTTTACGTCGCCCCTTGTGCCCCGCCGGGGCACAAGGGAAAGCAAAGTGAAAAGCACACCGGCCGATGACGTAAATCACATTGTATTTTTAAGACTTTTGATATATTTTAGTGCTTCAAACTTATCCAAATATTATAATCAGTGACTTCAAAATTTTATCGTGTATAAATTTGTCTTTCCGAATTTTTTTTANACTTCAAAATTTTATCGTGTATAAATTTGTCTTTCCGAATTTTTTTTATATGATCAGATCACGCTTATTTAAACTTAAACTAATATGTCTATTGATATATTGCGTTTTTAACTCGTTCTAACCCCGATTTTAGACTATTT